>MJUU01035519.1:0-13159 GCA_002080025.1 Modiolus philippinarum | reverse complement strand
CTTCCCAATCTGTTGAGGTAAGTTTGCTGCTGTTCTTCCCAATCTGTTCAGGTGAGTTTTCTATTTGATCATTCATTACACCTACCAACATACAATTTCTGTTGATCCGATTAAGGTAGATAGACAGTAATGTACATATCCATGAGATTTCGTTGTAAGTTGGCACAATTGAAGAACCAATTGTACTAGCCCAAAATCTGTAATAAAAAGTGGTGGTCACCATGCTTACTTTTTCTAGAATTGAGATCAAAGTTTGCTCATTTTTAGCCATTTCTTCACCTAAGTTTACAAAGAATGCACGGGGAAAATACGGAAAGGCAATTTTTAGCTTAATAGAAATGAACTTTTTACCCATGAGAATTTGATGTATTTTTGTATACAGATAGTTTATGATGTAATTAATTGATTACAATAAAAAAACGAGTATGTCACCATGCTTTTATCAGAGATATTTTACAAAGTTTCCGGATAAAACATAATTTACGGGAAAAGGGAGTTAATTTGCGGCAAAGTGAACCAAATATGACGTTTCACATCTGTCATTCAATTATGACGTCACAAAGGAAAAGCCATCAAATTACTGTTCCGGCCCGAAAATCAAACCTACTCCGTATCTGACTCTTTATTTTTCTAATGCGCGATTGAATTGCGCAGCGCAACAGTGTCTATCTACCTTACTAACATTTATAATTTACCTGCTTACATTGCTGTCCATTGATGTACTGTAAACGTGGAAATTTTCGTGGGGTGCTATTTTTGCGATTTCCTGTATAAAACATTTCATGAGGGGGGTATTTTCGTGCTCAAGGCCTTCCATATTCGACGATGTCATTGCTTTTACATAGGTCACTTCAAAATCAAACTATTCACATGGGGGAAATTTTCGTGGATTTTTCTTGATCGCGAATAGAGTGAAAAAAACCCACACACGAAAATTTCCACGTTTACAGTAAGTTATGCATACCAAAATTGCAGGTAAGTTTGTTCTGTAATTAAGTCATTTCCCCAATTTATGTTGAAATTGTCCAAATGAATCAATACGGTAGGAAGACTTTTATAATGAACAACGAGGTTTGTAAGGTCTGATGAAAACAACAAGACATGATCAAGTTTTCATTCTGACTGTAAAACTAAATCATAAGACTTGATTGATTATTCTGAAGCAACTTCACATGACATGCATGAGAGTAAACTAAGTATTTGTAGAAATGTCTCCCTCAAAGGTTTGGCTGAGTTTAGCAGATTGTTTAAGAATTTGTGCTGCAAGTGAAATAATAAGTAAAATATAGAATCTGTCTTTGTTGGCAGTTGGTTATTATATATTTCTTGTATGTCTAGGGTTTGACACCAATACTAGTCTGTTATACCAATGCTAACAAATTTCAGGAGGGACTGCCAAATTTGTAAATCGGTAGTCCTTTTGGCTAGCAAAAAGGTGATTATTTCACATAGCGATATTTATTAAACCCCCCGCAAACAAAGTTTGGGGGGTATATAGGAATCACCCTGTCTGTCGGTCTGTCCGTCCATCTGTCTGTCCGTCCGTCTGTCTGTCCGTCCATGTACCTTGTCAGTGCATGTTCTCCTAAATGGCTGCTTGGATTTTGATGAAATGTTACACAGTTGTAGCACACCATCTGAAGATGTGCATGAAGTAATAATTTTGCTGCCCACAGTTGTAGCACACCATCTGAAGATATGCATGAAGTAATATGGTTGCTGCCCGAATTTTGAAGGGGAGATACATGTAATTCGTCTTTGAATATTTACTGGAAAAAGGTGGAGGTGAACCTTGTCAGCACATGTTCTCCTAAACGGCTACTTGGATTTTGATGAAATGTTACACAATGGTAGTACACCTTCTGAAGATGTGCATGAAGTAATATGGTTGTTGCCTGAAATTTTGAAGGGGAGATAATTCATCTTTGAATATTTTCTGGAAAAAAGGGGGAGATGAACATTATCAGTGCATGTTCTCCTAAAAGGCTGCTTGGATTTTGATGAAATGTTACACAATCTGCAGAAGTGCAAGTTATATGGTTGGTGCCTGAAATTTTGAAGGGGAGATAATTCATCTTTGAATATTTTCTGTGTAAGGGGGGAGAGGTGATCCTTGTCAGCACATGTGTTGCTAAAGCACTGCTTGGATTTTGATGAAATGTTGCACAATTTTAGTAACTATCTGAAAATGAGCATGAAGTAATATGGTTGCTGTCCGAAATTTTGAAGGGGAGATAATTCGTCTTTAATATTTTCAGAAAAAAGGGGGAGGACATATCTTTTTGTCCATACTTGTATTGTGTCCACATTTGTGTTGTTTCCACACACACTTAAATTTACACTTGCCATACTGATTCAGGGTTCAATAAGCGGGGAGTATACCTGGCTGCCATTCAGTGACAGCTCTAGTTACAGCCAGTAGAACCCTCTGCATGACTTGGAATCTTGTATTCCTTTTTATTCGACAGCAAAAATTTTTGTGGTCGTATTATGGTATGGGGCAGTCGTCAGCATCTGTAGCCAGCATAACTTTGTTTCTTGTGAACAGATCATTAATTTTGGTATGAGGTTTCTTGGCATAATCTTTACCCCGGGTATTAATCTCGGGTTGGTGGCCCCACCTATTTCAGAAAAAGGGGTAAAATTGGGTATTTTCGTGTCAGTGGACAACATAACGGATCATTTTCAAAAATTTAGTACAATGTTTCTTGGCACATTCTTAAGCAGGTGTTATAATTTTATGTAACTGGTCCCGCCCGTTTTACAAAAAGGGGCCAAAAAGGGCTAAATTGGGTGTTTTCACGTATTTGACTGTAGAATCTTTATTATGTAACAGATTTTGATGGGGTTTCTTTCAGTGTATTCCTTAGAAAATATCCAATCTGTTGTATGCAACAGATTTCAGGTGGCATGTACCGTTCATGAGATAAACGGGGCCCAAAAGGGGCGAATTTCGAAAATTTTAATTTTTTTATTTTTAGTCCGATTTTGTTACAGTTTTTTATCCCCGCACTTTTCTGAAGAAAATGCGGGGATATTGTTTTGGTCCCGTCTGTCCGTCCGTCTGTCCGTTAGATGGACCTTGTCAGTGGAACTCCTCGCACATTTTTGGATTTAGTGTAGAATTTTTGCATATATGCTGCAGATGCGCAATAAGCTTTCGGATTTTTGATATTTGATATTGGTCTTGGTGCAAACAAGAGGCCCCAAGATGTCTGTTATATATATGTGAGCTTGTCAGTAGAACTCCTCCTACATATTTGGATTTAGTGTTGTAATTTTGTTATAGAATTGTTGCATATATGCTGCAGATGCGCAATAAGCTTTCAAATTTTTGATATTGGTCTTGGTGCAAACAAGAGGCCCAAGATGTCTATTTTATATATGTGAGCTTTTCAGTGGAACTCCTCCTTCATTTTTGGGTTTAGTGTTTTAATTTTGTGATAGAATTGTTGCATATAGTCTGCAGTTGTGCAATAAAATTTCAGAATTTTGATTCCGGTTCTGACTTTGGTAAATTTCCTGAAAGTCTCAAAGACCACTTATTTCTTGGAATTCTACCTAGCAACCATACATGTAGTAATTTGTTCAATTAGGACTAACATTTTCACCAATTGAATTTTCAAAAATATTTGATTCCAAGTTTGTTAAATTTCCTGAAAGTCTCAAAGACCACTTATTTTTTGGAATTCTACCTAGCAACCATACTGTTAGGATTTGTTTCTATTTAGGCAAACATTTTCACCAATTGGTTTTCAAAAATGTTTGATTCCAATTTTGGTAAATTTCCTGAAAGTGTCAAAGACCACTTATTTTTTGGAATTTTACCTAGCAACCATACTGTTAGGATTTGTTTATATTAGGGCAATCATTTTCACCAATTGGATCTACAAAATAATTGATTCCAAATTTGGTAAATTTCCTGAAAGTGTCAAAGACCACTTATTTTTTGGAACTCTACCTAGCAACAATAGTGTTAGGATTTGTTTCGATTAGGGCAATCATTTTCACCAATTGGATTTTCAAAATAATTGATTCCAAATTTGGTAAATTTCATGAAAGTCTCAAAGACCACTCATTTTTGGAAATTCTACCTAGCAACCGTATATCCTTGTATACTTTCTTAGTAAAAGTAGTGACTATCAATGATTTGATTTTAAAAATGTTGAGGAAAATTACCCCAAGGGTCAATAACGACTGTTTTCTGTGTCAAACAGGTGAGTGCGGGGATGGCCATCTTTTCTGATGGCACCACTTCTAGTTGCAATATATTCCTTATGAAAAATTAACATAGTGCTGCACCATCAGATTTTTGATAACTTTTTTCCTTTCCATGCTATGAGGGCCCAACGGGTCCAAAATTGCATGAGGATTACCTAAAATTTTTATTTACAACTGATTTCAATGGGATTTTTTTTCTTTAGATTCCTCTTATTATAGGCTTTCAGTAGTTTGTCTATGAATTTGGCCTAGCTAGCTCTTTAGGTTTCTGAGCTGTTAGGGGTCAAAGGGGCCAGAATTGCAATTTTTAGAAATATTTGAAATCATTATTTTGTATCTTATTTTGATGGAATTTTTTTGTTTGGATTATCCTCATAAGCTTTATTTTCACTATTTTGTGTCCAGCTAATTACTGTATCAACCTTTTTATTGTGTCCATATAATTTCTGTGTCAAGCTTTTTATTGTGTCCATCTAATTACTGTGTGAAGCTTTTTACTGTGTCCTCATTCGCTTTAAATTACACATGTTCAAATATCAGTGGTCCACATGCTGCGGTCGTATCATGCTGCGCTCAGTGTAGCCCTTTATTATTGTCTACTGAGATGATATTCCTGCTTTGCCATAATTAAAAAAAAATATTTGAGATAAAATTGCAATAATGTTTAGCATGGTAAAGACTATATATTACTGGTATCTTCATGATGGAAGGTGTCTTAACATGCTGACCAGGCGGGGAAGTGGTTGAAATAGAATAATAGAAATTGAGCTCTCATTTAAACGAGATAGAAATGTTACTTTTTGGATTGTTTACCATAGATGCATTACATTATTATAAAAATTATTTCCAATGAAAAAAAAAATTTCTTTCCTTTATTTTGAATTTATATGAAAACAATGTAGATTGCCACAGGTAAACGTACAGATGCATATAAGATGCATAAATCAGCATAAAAGATCAAGTTAGAGTCTGTCTTCCAAAGTGGATCCCAAAAAGGCCATCTTTAGATTTTGACCAAAATTTGCATACGAATTGCCAATATTCCTGTTAATCAATGTGCAAATTTTTATGTCCGCCCTTTGTAGCGTTTATCCAGAATAAAAGTTCAAACATGATCGGATTTTTATCTCCTATGCATTCTTTCTGAGGTTTCTTTCAGGAATCAACTTTATATAAATAGGAAACTGTCAACAAATCTCTCTAAAAGAATACCAAATACTAACCACCTTATATTACACCTAAAATACTTATTAACATGTGTCCGAAGATCTTGAAATTTAACGAGATGAAAATACTTAAAGTAATGCATGCCCCTTTGATTGCCCTATATATTTATTTCACAGTGAGTGCAAATCACTCGTGAGCTAAAAATATAAAAAAAAATAATGAAAAGTCTATTTTCTCCCTACTTAAAAACTTGGAAAAAGTGGATCCTGAAAAAGGCCATATGCAGAAATCAATTTCATATGGTTTATACGATGCATAATTATATATTTAATAATACTCCTTAATTTTGTTTCCGCCCATGCCCTTTGAGGGTCACTAGATGTTTTTCTTTAATATTGTCATACAGTTTTGACCATCAGATAGAGTTGGTTGTAAAACAATGTTTTATGAATTACCAACGACATTTGTATATTTCTTAAATATCTGTACCATACAGCGATTGTTGCAGCATAAGATACATAGTCTGTGAAATGTAAAAAAATACCGCAAATATTAGAAATTTGATTTTTTTTTCACTGTGGCTGTGTCATCAGACATCTTGTTTATTTGAGGAGATTTTACAGGGGAGACAATTTTTGTGAACTACTTCCCCGCCTGGCCAACACATCATCTAATTAAGATGGCTACCGGCAGGGAACGATGACTTTTACATTGGACCCTATGGGAAAACACATTCAAAGATGGGTTAATTTTGAATCTCAAGAGGACATTTTATATATTTGATTGTTTAAGATACTTACCAAGTATTAACATATATATATATATATATAGAATACATTCTGCATTTTAGGATGTGCCATTCTCAAAATAAAGCGTTTCCGTGATCTAAAATGAATGTCCATGCAATGCAATCACCCAGAACAACCTGTAAAGACCAGGTCAGATCAGTTTTTGTTTGCGTTCAATATTACAGTCAAAATTTTTACGCAAGACATTTATGAAGGGGGGATGGAGGACCTTGGTAAGTATATAAAACATTCAAATTTATGTAAAATCTGAGTGTCATCTTGAGATTCAAAATTAACCCATTTTATATAAATTTGCCTATTTGGTTTAATATTAACATACATATAAAGAATACTCACTGATTCCAAAGCAGTGACTGTTGGTGGTGGCTAAATTTCTGTACCAATTTTAAAATACTTAAGTCCACCATAAATTCTTCATCCAAAAAACATATTTACATTTATATACATGTACATCTGTTTATTTAGCATTCTGTAAATGAATTTGAATTTTGTTTGCTTTCTGATCTTGGTCTAAAACAATCATAGTTAGATTCATGCATTCAGTTTGAAACGTTGAAGTTGACATTAAGGCTGACACCATAAAATTATAGTTATTTTGGATACCATTCTTTAAAGTTAACATTCAGTGATTTGCTAATTTTATGAACAAAGAGATATGACTTTCATGTTGTTCTATGACTTCCATGTTGTTCTAAGACATGACCCATTTTTCGGTCTCTTTTTATAAGTTCATTTATACGTGCAGCTAATAAATTGACGTCGTCTATAGTTGCTGTGCCAAATAATGTTTTACTTAAAGAACCTACAAATGATAAAACAGCTCTGGTTTTCCTCTTTCGAGGTTCTAATTTAGATTCGGGTACCATTGTAGCAATTTCATCTAAACATGTCTCGATAAAAGACATTGTGTTTTGTTTTGCGATATTGACACAAGATGTAATGGAATTAAAAAAATCACAATTTGGCATTGTTGGTTGATGTAATGGAAGCTCAGTAATACTTATATAGCTTGGCAGTTCAACTTCAAAGGTGTGCAGCCAGTATTCTCTTGACATGTACATTGGTGGCTGTTTTTGAAAGACTACGCCATAATTAAGGCGTTGAATACTTCCCTCATTTTCCCCTATGTGAGTCTCTTGGCCTCGTGCAGTGGGTATAGGATATCAGAGTCAGTGCGAAAACCATACAGAGTAAGATCATACTACAAACATCCACTACAAAAACAACAAGAGCTGTCGCCGAATGGCAGCCAAATATACCCCCCGCTCATTGAACCCTGAATCGATATGGTAAGTGCAAAATTAAGTTGGTGTGGACACAATACAGGTATGGACACAGTACAAGTGTGGACACAATACAAGTATGGACACAATGATATAATCTTCAAGAAAGAAATTTTCACAAGGGTTCCAATGAAAACACTCTGTCTAAATCAGACAAATATAAAATTCCCCTTTTTTCAGCCTATTTGACATTTTACACATCTACATATAGTGTTCTTCCTTTGTCTAAAGTTTCATCAAAATCCTTCAAGTGGATTAAGAGGAGTTGTGCGTACGAGGTAACCCATATATAGGGAATCAATGAAAAGTCAAAGTCGGATTATCTCCCCTTCCTGGTTTCAGACAATAATTATATTCCTTCATGCACATCTCCATATAGTGTTCTTCCTTTGTGTAAGTGGTTTAAGAGGAGTTGCACTTACGAGGTAACCCATACATAGGGAATCAACGAAAAGTCAAAGTCGAATTATCTCCCCTTCCTGGTTTTGGACAATAATTATATTCCTTCATGCACATCTCCATATAGTGTTCTTACTTTGTGTAACGTTTCATTAAATTCCTTCAAGTGGTTTAAGAGGAGTTGCGCTTACGAGGTAACCATATATAGGGAATCAACAAAAAGTCAAAGTTGAATTATCTCCCCTTCCTGGTTTTGGACAATAATTATATTCCTTCATGCATATCTCCATATAGTGTCCTTCCTTTGTGTAAAGTTTCATCAAAATCCTTCAAGTGGTTTAAGAGGAGTTGGGCTTACGAGAAGTGTGGACAGACAGACGGACGGACAGACAGACAGACAGGGTGATTCCTATATACCCCCCAAACTTTGTTTGCGGGGGGTATAATTTGTTTGCGGGGGGTATAAAAATTGAAAAAAAATGAAAGCAACATGTCATGTAAGTGGTGATCAATCACTTACTGTTCAGACTTGAACCCAAAATAAAAAAAAATTGAATTTATGTTTACCATCTGAACTTTTGCAGGTAAAGTTTTCCCAGTGACTTCTTCCTTCGAACATACCTGTGTGTAATACCATAATTGGTTTTGGTAGACTTACCCGAGACTCTTTACGTTTAAAATACTATGTTTACCTGTTTGAGTGTATGATGTGATGAATTTTGATTTTACAGATTTTAGGGGTACACAGAGCCAAAATTGCTCATTTTTGAGTCTGTCTGTTTTGAATCCGCAACTCCTTCAAAACTGCCAGTCCGATTCCAACAAAACTTTCAGGATAGATTGTTCACCTGGTGTAGTTAT
Source organism: Modiolus philippinarum (assembly GCA_002080025.1). NCBI lineage: Eukaryota > Metazoa > Mollusca > Bivalvia > Mytilida > Modiolidae > Modiolus > Modiolus philippinarum. The sequence continues at coordinate 4,419 of MJUU01035519.1, read as the reverse complement.
GCACCTTATATATAGAATTTTTATTTTACAGATTTTAGAGGTTCTCAGAGCCAAAATTGCTCATTTGATAATCTGGTTTGTTAATCCCCAATTCCATTACAACTTTAAGTCAGATTCCAATCAAACTTGCAGGATATGTTGTTCACCTGATGTAGTTGTGCATCTGATACTTAAAATTTTGATTTTGCAGTTTTAGAGGTTCACTGAGCCAGAATAGCTCATTTGTTAATTCTGTTTGTTTATGTGGAACATACCTGTCATCTTTTGGAAATCTCCAGGGGGGTTTATCAAGTGTCCCAAAATGTAAAGTCTAAAAAAAAGGGTTATTAGGGGTTTGATAGTATATTTTGTTATCTGATAATGCTCTAATGTGTTTTATAGTCATATTCAAGCTATTCCTTGGTTCTTAATTTTGTCATATTGCCTTAAATTTGCAAATTTTACTTTCCATTTTCAAAGACTTGATGGGGGTTTCCCCCCATAATGGGGGTTACCAGACAAATCGAAAACTCCAGAGGCCTTGCAGGACATTCGGTCAGGCAAATAAGGAAAAACTGCCAGACCGAAGATAAATTTACAGGACCTACAGTTTCGTCGCATATAGGAAATGTCAAATTTATGCCTGACATTCGGTCCTGCAGGCTGATAATTTTTGCCAGACCGACTCAAGTTTTGCCTGATTTGTCCTTCGGTCAGGCAGTTTTCGATATGTCTGGGTTACATGACAGGTATGATGTGGAACTCCTTCAAAACTGTAAATCTTATTCCAACCAGCCTTTCAGAATACATTGATTACTTGATATAGTTGCGCACCTGATATTTAAAATTTTGATTTTACAGATTTAAGAGGTTAACAGAGCCAAAATAGCTCATTTGTTAATTGGGTTTTTAATCTTCGACTCCTTCACAACTGTGTGCAGATTCCAACCTAATTTTCAGTATATGTTGTATATCAGGTCTGGTTATGCTTAGATTTTTTTACCGATTCTAGAGGTTTGCCAAGCCACTAAGATCATATGTTAAATCAAATTGTTAATCTGCAAGTCCTTAAAACTGTAATTCATATTCTTAACCAAATTTGCAGAATATGTTTAGGGTCGTTGTCTCTTTGACACATTCCCCGTTTCCCTTCTTTTTCTTATTTTCTCCTAATCTAGACATGCACATTATAAGTAAAATTTTAATTTTGCATATGTTAGAGCTTCACTGGACCAAAAATGACTCTTCGATAGTGCAGGCAACACAAGTGTTCCATGGAACACCCATCAATTTTGTGATATTCATCTTCTACTAAAGTTTTTGCTATGTTATCGATTGGTTCCCATGAAGGAGGTGAACCGGCTAAACATTTGCATTTGTAATGAGGTTTACCTTGAATCATTTTTATGCCCCCAGATTGAGGATGGGGTGGGGGGGGGCATATTGTTTTTGTCCTGTCTGTGGGTCTGTCTGTCTGTTTGTCCCAAACTTTAACCTTGGCTATAACTTTTGAACTATGTAAGAAAGACTTTTCATACTTGGCAAGTGTATAGATCTAGTCAAGAGGAACATAATTATGCCCCAAAAAATAAGATGATATCAAAGGTCAAGGTCACAGAGGTCAAAAAGGGGTGAAATTGGCTGTTTCGAGAATATTTGAACGTAGAACCCTTATTATTTATCCTATTTAGAGGAGGTTTGTTTCATGTTATTGCCAATAAATTTGTGCAACTGTAGTAGGCCAACAGATTTGAGGTAGTATTTACTGTTTTTGAGAAACAAGAGGCACAAAGGGGCTCAAATGAAAAAAAATGAATTTTTACATTTTTTGTTGGATCTTGATGCAGTATTTTTCTGTAGGTTTCTTATAGCATGTTTAAACAGATACATTTAACAATTAAAACCATTCCAATAAACAAGAGGCCCAAAGGGGCTTCATCTGTTTCAGAACAAAGGGTTGAATTGGGTGTTTTTATGGTAATAAACAACTTTCGAACTATATAAGATAGACTTTTAATACTTGGCAAGTGTCTTGTCAAGAGAAATGTCAATATGCATAAAAATTTGGTCAAAGGTCAAGGTCACAGAGGTTAAAAAGGGGTAAAATTGGGTATATCTTTCTGGCTAGTAAGCATTTAACTTCAAATGTAGTGTCGTTTTCTTGTGTACCCATGTTCGATTCTTTAGGCCCAATGAGCGATTGACTATTACCAATTTTTTGCAATTCTTGCCGTGGCTCAGGAATGTCAGGAACAATATCGTCTTGGTTTTTGTTGATACCATCTTGGCAATGAAGTGGTTGAGGATCTTTGTACGGACGTAGATGCTGTGCGTTAATTAGATTGAGTTGATTGTTTTGTTTGTTTTACAATTTAGGAATTTATATGTGTGAATTGGTCCTTATTCGGTGATTAGATAGGGTCAATCTGACTTATCTTGCAATTTTGTTGATAATCCTTTGGGAATTTTGTAGACTCTTAAAAGAACTTTTTGTCCAACTCTAAATTCTGGTTCTCTTGCTTTCTTATCAAAGTTTTCTTTGTTTTTCTTTTGGTGGCATTCAGTATTTTGTCTCGCTATCGTCTTTGCTATATTCAGTTTTTCAATTATGGAATTGATGTGTTCTGTTGCGTCCTGTCCCATATTTTCTTTTGGTCATACATCAATATCGAATTCATTTCCTTGCTGAGCAAAAGATAAAATAGAGAAAATTCTGTCGATTCTGTTGCAGGAGACATTCTGAATGCCATCATGATTCCTGGTAGAAGTGAAGGCCATTTTTCATGATGTTTACTGCAATAGGCATGCAAACACTGTGCAAGTGTGGAGATCAATCATTCTACTATAGAGTTTTTTTTATACGACCACAAAAAATTTTGTGGTCATATAATGGTATGGCGCTGTCGTCGTCGTTGTCATCGTTGTCATCGTCGTTGTCGTTGTCTGTAGACACTTTAAGTTTTGGCCAATAACTCAAGTTCAAGTTGATCAATCCTTATGAAATTTTAACACAATGTTCCTTGGCACAAAAGGAAGGTATGGATCGGTTTTGATTATTATGGCCCCTCCTGTTTTTAAAATAGGGGCCAAAAAGGGCAAAATTGGGTGTTTTCACCTATTTAGCTGTAGAAGTTTTATTAATTACCGGATTTTGATGGGGTTGCTTTCAGTGTGGTCCTGAGGTAATTTCCAATCAGCAGTATGTCAACGGAATTCACGTCGCATGTACCGTTCATGAGATAAATGGGGTCCAAAAGGGGCGAATTTTAAAAATTTTATTTTTTTATTTTTAGTCTGATTCTGATGCCATTTTTTGCAATGGATTCCTTATGAAAAATTAATAGGCGCTGCACCATCAGATTTTTGACAATTTGTTTTCTCTCCGAGTTATGAGGGGCCAAAAGGGGCAAAAATTGCATGCATATTACATAAAATTTTTATTTTACATCAGATTTCGATGGGATTTTTTTCTTTTGATTCCTCTTGATGTAAGCTTTCAGTAGTATGTCAATGGATTAGGCATAGCTCTTACTGTTTCCGAGCTATGAGGGGCCAAAGGGGGTCAAAATCTTAAATCTACAGATAACCTAAATTTTTTATACCCCGCCACATGAAGTGGCGTGGTATTATTGTCTCGCCCGCGACGAAAGGCGCGGAAAGCGAGACATATGCGTACAAAGTATGACGGCGGCGGCGGCGGCGACGGCGGCGGCGTAAACTTTCATGTTAAGTTTTTGTGATTAGGTCACTTTCNTCAAAGGCGCCAAGGAATTATAAGAGTAAATAGTTTGTGTGCAGCTAAATACTGGGTCAAGCTCTTTATTGTGTCCATTTAATTACTGTATCAAGCTCTTTACTGTGTCCTCATTCATTTTGAGACACACTTGTTCAAAATTCAGTGTTCGACATGCTGCGGTCGTATCATGCTGCGCTCGGCGTAGCTCTTTATTTTATTTCTGAGTGAATTTCAAAAGATGAAGTTGGAATAAAACAGAGTATGGGGTAAATTTATCCTCATGTATCATCATAGCTTCATGAAACATAAGACACCATTTAAATGCAATCAATTTTCCTCACAATTTCAATAATATTTTACACACTTTTGTGAAAAAAATGTATTTAGCTAATTTTATGGAAAACCTGAAGCTTTATTTCAAAAAGAGAACCGAACCAATAAAAAAGTCAAGAGAAAATAACAATATCGGAAACACAAAGAAACAAACATCACATACTAGTAAATTTATACGAAAAAGAAAAATTGGGACATATACAGATGAACAAGATTCCGAAAAAAACATGGGTGAGATCATAGCCCGGAAGGGGGGGGTTACTCTCCATTATCATCTGTTCCTAGGCTGGTCACTGGAAAAAATTTTGAACACCCTAAAATAGTGATTTTTTTTTCAAACATACCACAAAAAAATAGTTCTTTTTTAAATC
>MJUU01035516.1:23872-45815 GCA_002080025.1 Modiolus philippinarum | reverse complement strand
CACGTGTACTGTTAAAGTTTGATCATTATACGTTTATTATTGCAACCGGTTTTTATCAACTGAATTAATATCCAACAAAAGAACTATCTCTCGATTATAAGAAAAAAAAATCAAAAGAAAGACCAGAAAAGAAAATCACGGATGAAGAATCAATATATTTTCACATTTTAAAATAATAACTTTATGATGAATGAAATGATATGGAGTAAATGCACATGAGACAAATTAGTCTCTACAAATACATGGTAACAATAAGCAAATGAACAAGGCTTTTATTGTTTCATTGTTTAAAATAATTACTTTATTTTTGTGTATGGATTTCGATAATTGACATGAAAATGCACTGATGAGACATAAGTTGTCGAAATTGTCATATACAGAATACATTTTTGAATAATTTCGTACTTTGTTTCCAGATATACACTTCCTTTTCGGAACTTCCGTTTCTCCCATGTAGGTACAAACATGGTATAACTATAGATAATCAATCATTTTATGCACTTTTCTTGGTGTTTTTCCATGGATAAAATACCTGTCACCTTATAACAACATATTTATAAACAAATTTTATAGATAGGGATAAATTTGACATTTGAAGAACTTGGACACAGTTCATATGATTTAAAGAAAGTTTATTGCAGTCATGAAATAAACATGGAAAACTCCTTTGACACGTAACAGAAATTGACAGTAACAAGTAAGAAGATTGGTAAAGGATGAGTGGCAGTAAGACCCATTTTTGGCCCAAGATTTACCATGAAACTAAAACTATACAAACAGATGTCTTTTGTTGCTGAAACATTGAACAAATATAGGGCTTAAGGAAAATGATGAAGCTTTTTTCCATATCAGTTTGATTCTCACATAATCAGTTAACTCAAAAGCTATATTTTTTGAAATCGTCAGAATTTCACAGATTTTTGCTGTATTTTACAGATCTTTGTGCTTTGAAAAATGTGGGCGCATCTGAATAACAACTTCATATTTGGTCAAAATGTGTAAAATGGTGAAATACATCATTTCTGAAAGTTTGAAGTTGTTGTTTGCATGTGCCCCATGTTCCCTTAAAGGAAATTTCCTTTGAGAACATTCAAAATTGCAGATTTTCTGATTTTCTTTCAAAAAGACGGCTCCCTGTGATGTCACAATAACGTCAAAATGAAAGGAATTCGTATTATTATATGTTTTCTTTGTAGCCAGATGTAATAGTTAATATTTCTTATAAATATCATACTATTTTAAACAACTTGATTTTGGGGGCCAAATATGGGTCATATTGCCACTCATCCTTTCAGGGGTTTCAAGTAATGATATATAAAGATATAACACCTGTTTATGTAAGTATACACGTTTTGTCAGTATGTTTAAGTTGTTTTTCGATAGAACTTCATCTCCGCGAATTTAGAAAAAAAATAGCATACATCATCTCTGCAATACATGTTGAGTCGGAATTCATCTCTGCGAATTATTAAACCTGTTGAAGGTAAATACACACCACGAGTATGAAAACACAATGTCACGAGCGACACCCTGTGACAATATTTGTTCCGAATAATAAAATGTTACAGAAAAATTCCCCCGTATAATTGCAAAAGGAAAATTGAAATACTTGCAAGTATTATAGTATTTCTCTAGTAGAAACTGTTTTAGGTGGAACTAATATGCAGGCGCAGTTGAAATATATATTCTTCTCCCGGAAACCTCAGTTATAGAATTTTGAAAACACTTAAAGTGTATATATGGTATTGGTCTAGGTGTAGACAAAGAGTTTAATTGGTCCAAGGTAAAGACGATACCTGCATGTGCCAAATATGAACTCGCTATCAGATTGTTACACAAGCAAATACACAGTACAAGGAATAAATCGCGCAGTTGAACACATAAAACCTTCTTTCTTTCATCCGGATGGTGGTCGTACGCCGTGTATATGCACGTTGTATATATACATGTACAATATATGTTCAAATTTATCAATTATATGAACATGCACAAAAAGCACATTAACTTCTTTCGGAAAATGGAGGATTTTTTGTGGCAAAATGTATCAGACGTTCCGTTCTATAAGCCTAAGATATTTAAGTCAAAAGCCGGTGAAATCAATTCATACATGCGTTGCTGTCCAATGTGAAATAATACTCTATCAACCGTTTGCACATTAAATAAAAACGTTCTTTTGTGCATACGATTACAGCGTTCGTGTGTACATACTTTTGAGTGTTCGTTCGTTTGCACGATAAGAGCGTTCGTTTGTCTGCACGCACGATAAGAGCGTTCGTTCGTGTACACGATATGAATCGTACGTTCAGACGATACTGTCGTGCGTATAGCCTTTCGTGGGTTCGTTATCGTGCGTTCGTGTATCGTTTATCGTGCGTTCTTGCATCGTTTTTCGTTCGTTCGTATATCGTTCGTGCAGGTAAGATAAACGAATCAGGGGGTGTAATACTTGTGGCTGATTTGACCCAGGAATCGTCAAGGCCATCTCTTCTTCCATTCATGCATCCCATACACACCCTTTGTTCCTTCGGTATTCTACTGCCGTTGTTTTTGTTGGATTTATAAAATTCTTATACACGCATTTTTGTCTCTGATTCCAATTGCAAGGGAAAAACGACATTGATCCTAATACAACTAGTGTATTGTTTTGTGATCCCATAACATATTTTGTAAGAAGCGGTGAACCCGTTGATCGGTTTGTTTTTGCGTAACTGAAATTATCCGGATTTACTTTTCCGTACCTTTTCAAGATTTTGCGAGTTATTACAACACTCTCTTCGAATACTTGTTTCATCGTCATATCATTTTTTTCTGGAGGCGATAACAGCAGTACATACTGTTTTGCATCCTAGCATCACGTCTTGGGAATTGAGAAAACAGCAAAACCCATACTAAACCTATTTAGAAGCAATATTTGAGATCCAACTGGCAACAGGTACAAGTTGTAAAAGTTTCGATAACTCTAGAAATGTTTCCTTTATTTCTTTTCTTGTCCACACGTTTATTGTAAAAGAAGGATTCTTCAATATTATTCTGTACGTCAAAAGGAAGTTCCTTACTATCAAATTGTAGCATCGGTTTAATCAAATGAAATGAAGATTGATTGATTGATTGAATATTGTTTATTGTTTAGATTCTGACACTTCATATCTTTCAAACATTGTTCTGTAAATAGGCATTTGTGTTCTGGATATACATTTAAAAAACCGACACGAGTCAAAAGTATCAATGATAAAGCAAGAACAAGGATACCTGGCTGTCTCCACAATGTTCTTTTAAGAAATGTCATTGTTAATTTGATTAAATCGATTGCGCAGGCTCAGAAATCTTGTCAAATCAGAACATCAGCAAAACAATAGAAATCATAGAGTGTCGTCAAATTTCCGCATTCTATACATTTATATCGATCACCTTTAACTCTCGTTTCTAAATTGAAACTGCAGCTGTGTATTATAATCGACATGAGTTTATAATCTATGGCAAAACATATTTATATTTTTCTTCAACATTTTAGATTTATTAATAAAAACGATATCTTATAAAGTTAATAAGATAAATGTATCTCTTTTTAAAATAAAATGAAATAGAATAAATAGTATTTTATTTATTATTACTTATTAACAATAAAAAGATGTGGATTGAATGCACATGAGACAAAGTCTCTATAACCAAATGATAAAATCAAGCAACGGAACAGCGATTTTATTGTTGTTCTTCATCTTGAAGTCAAATGAGGTCTTATACAATGAGCTTTGCTCATACTAGACATAGGGCGAATTACTTTTCAATGTAATGCATTGAATAACGATAACTTTTAGAAAACATGAATGAAATTACCATTACCATTTCTTAATTTCTGATGTGTAATGCATTGAACTACCATTACTTCAACAAATCTTGCATTAAACTACCATTGATTGTAGAAAACTTGCATTAAATTACAATGATCATTATATAATTTCTGATTCGTAATACAATGCATTAAATTATCATGATTACATTTTGACATTTCACTGCCATAAAAATTAACAAATCTTGCAAACTTACTTGATGAAGACGGGGAAAACTAAAAGAAAATAACATCATACCAGGAATGCCTAGAATTTGCCTAGAAAACCACATATCTCTTTTAAACAAAAATTACTGCCATGTACCATCTGGTTGTATTTGATAATTGTATTGGTATTTTGACTTCCACATTTAACAAATGGTGACAAAGTCTTTTCAGTTTGATGAACCAAAATACAAATTTTATGCATTCTCTTGGAAAAAGACTTGTATATTCTCGAGTTTGACTTCAATTTATCAGAATTTTTTCAAATTTCCGTTAATTTGATTTTTTTTTTTTATTTCTAACACTAATATTTTTTTACTTCCAAAATTTTAGATTTCAAATAATCAAAATGATTTATAATTGTTGACAGAGGCAACTAAATTGTTTACCATATTAATCAAGTTTTTTAAGGTTGTATTGCTCTCGGTAGATGTCCATAGCGCTGGATTTGGCTTCCTATTTCGGTAGTTTTGGTATTGAGTACTTCTTTTCTGATTATTTTTTGGGTTATTACTTTCCATATTATTTGATTCTAATGCTGCTAATGAGAGGTTACTCCTTGAAACACGTGTACAGCATAAAAAAATTTTTACTGTTCATGATGCAACTTTGGTATTTTTTGTATTTTACAACTGACTATTTGACACTTTTGTTTTACAAAGAGTCCAAACTTATGATTTACGAAACAAATGTATTTGATTTAAGCACTTGTACATGACTTCACTTATAAATATAAAGGAGAAGTAAAAATAATTCTTTGTTGAGATTTTTTTTCATCTTTTTTGTATATATTCCCGATTAAAATACTTATTATTAAGATACATCTTATAAAAATGTCTTTGGACAATGTATGTTCAAACCAATTTTAATTTATCTTTATTTAAATTACATTAAAATGGATACATATATGGTCTTTTTAGTTCTTATATAAATAAATGGCTTTCCTTCTGTTTGTAAATAAGGCAAAAGAAATGCAAAGTAATGCATTGTAACTCATTAATTGGTAACTTCGGTATTTAGTCATTTGTATATGTAATAAAGGGGATAACAGGAAACATCTGCAATGGTTGAAAATTAGTCACATGCCACAATCTGCCAGGGAACTACACGGGAAAACACAAACAAGACAAAGGACAAACGTAAACAACGAAAGGAACTCGGGACAGCCGGACTTGGTACCGCGACTAGCAAAAGCCAGCGGTAGAGTTAAACCAGTTTATGGGTACCCAAACCTCCCCTTTATCCTAGAAACATTGATATAGCATTGATCAACTTCCAGCAATAAATTCCACTCATACCGGTCCTATGTTATGAATAAAACGATAGATATTCGTGAAAATGTAGTATAGACTGCGTTAAAGAAATACCTTTGGAAATATAAAATAAAAAAATGGAGTCACCGATCATATTTTTGAAAAAAAAATAGCGAAAATGTGATTTTCTCCTCATTATTTCTTTAGAATTATCTCCCCTTAATAACATAAGAGTTTTTGCAAAAAAGTGAAATATTTTGCACACTCGCAGCATAAATGTTGCTCATTTGATTTTAGTTTTTATCAATGAACTATTCAAAATCATTTTTACAATATTTAAATGGCAAATTCCAATTTTAACCACATACGCAAGATGGATGCGCATTTGTTGTCACCCGAACCACCTTAAAATCAACTGGCAAACTGTTCTAGCTTTCAATTGCACAGAAGGATGTGACACCAACACAAATTGTGCACAATTGTTAATATCATACACATTGTACGCTTGAATTGTGCGGAAAGGTGAAAACCGAACCGTCAGTCAAAGAACGAACAATCCATGGACAAAGGCAACATCAGATACACTAAGAAACAAGGACACCACTTGAGTACGGGACAAAAAGAAAAATGAAGACACACATACAGATTAACAACACGGACCCAATAAAAACCATGGGTTTTTATTGAATTTAGCTGCTATAATTTTTTTAAGTTTGAAATTCTGGATAAAGGTCTCCACAAACATGAATCGGAGAATCAGGCTTAAGTTGAGCTAGTCGAAAATTCAACAACTGAATTTTTTATTGAAAATCTTAATTGAAAATTAGTTTTATCCCACTGTTGATTAATTCATATGCAAAATTTCCTTTTCAGTTTACCAGAAAACCACGTCGGAAATAAATAGTAAATTCCAAACTTACGTGGACCTATCTCTGAAACCAGCACTTCCGGTAGAAGGATTTTCAAATAACAGTATATTGCCGATTTTGAGTCCTATGCTATACAATTATGAGGGCGTTCCGCCCTTTACTATTTATTTTCGTCAAAACATTTACACTTCATAACCTTATAATATAACGTACTTTCTTACCTGTAAGTAAGAAAGTTGTATTACATTTTAATGCATAGATATACACATGTCTGATAACGTCCTTTCTATCCTGAGTTTTGATGGTATCGAATGCATAGAAATCAAAATACTTTACAGTTCCATAGTTAAAGGCACTGGTTAAGGCAATACAAGCCATAAAATATCATCATCTGTATTGGCTCAAATATGGTTAGTCAGAATAAGTTTGCTGTTTCAATTAAGAGCTAAGTCTCCTTTGCTTGGCGTGCTTTTAGATTCATCAACCTATAATAGCGAGCTCAGTTGTTCAGTGTATCATGGTACATTCTATCGCTGCTCCGCCCACTAATTAATTTTCAACCAATCAGAATCGAGGTGTGGCGTGACAGCCACGACTCGACAACATTCAAGATGGCCGGATGTCAGTCGATTGAACTATTCAGCAGGACGTTTCTCTATGTATAGGGAAGATATATCGGCATGACTTTAAAGGAGCTTACAATCGACACACAGAGCGAATATAGGTGACTAAAATTATGATCACCACTGGTTGCACGGAAATTACGTGACAGATCAGAACGATTGATGGAGCGACAGTGTCGGCGCGGTGTGCACATGGACAGCGGGATGACATGGTGCATGTTTTAACGATTTGAAAGGTTGATGAAAAGAAAAACTACACAAGGATGATGGGATTGTAACATCCAAAATAAAACAGCTAGATTATCTGGCGCTGCCACCTAAGCCCGGGCAAGTCACAATCGAAAAAAGAACACGATGATCAGTCCCACCTGGGTAGTCCCTACACCTACTGTTTTGGAAGTCATTGAAGGTAACTGTCCTAGAAAGAAAAGTGTAGACTTGTCATAAATGGGCTAACCTGCCTCTATCCCCTTACACTGAGTGGTACCTTGGTGCAGTAATTCTGAGTACAATAACATGATAGGGACCGACCATTTAACCTGAAAGGGGGGTATGTTTTATTTCTGGACTGAATTCGTAAAACTAAAGATAAAATAATAACAGCCTCAATATTTGTAGATTAGGTTAAGGTTACTTTAAGATTTAGAATTAAAAGAAGATCAGTCGAACATAAGAGGAATCCTTTTCACTTGCGCTTGTCTTAGAAAAAAAATTCAAGGATACCCTTACATGAAGGTATTAATGTTATGTAAGGGTATAGATAATTCCTAAAATACAGGATATCGATTTTTTTAGGTGAAACATTGGGGAATCAGCAGTGATTGTATGGAAAAGGGTCAAGTACAAAATCGGAGTCTGTCAACACATATTTTTGAAATGAATGCGACTAATAATTTCTTCTTACTTAGGCCATGATTAAAAAAAAAATTGTTTCCCTTACCCGACCTTAACTAATAATGTTGAGTAGGTAGGTAGGAAAAAAATTTTTTTTTTATAATTTTTACTTAAAAGAGGTTAGAAATAACTGTTTTTTTATCCAAATTTGAGTTGAAAATTTTTTTCTCTCTAAAAAGTAAATAAAATTATTTGAGTAGGGCCATTTTTTTAGGGTCGGTAACGTAAGGGGAAATAAACACTATTTTAATTTTGGCCTTAGGATATGCCTAAAACTTTCATCATATAAAATTTAAGATCCAAATTGAATTGAATAATAACATGGAAATTGGTTAAATCCATAAGTTTGATGAAAAATGTAGAGTCCAGCATCGTCTGGGTGACTTCCAGTGTTATATACAGTACAGAAAAAGAGACATACCATACAGCTGATACCATAACAAATCACTTGGAGAGACATTAATTTTAATCCTTTAGACATAAATTCAGACATACTATCGCTGTGATGGACCTAAAAGGCCATAAAACAGTGGGAAAGATTAGATTTTAGTACCTATTTTACCTGTAATACCTGTTTGTGGAAATAAACTGGAACGTGTCTATTTTTCTGGGGGAAATTAAGGATCGATCCAGATTTTCCCTGGAAAGACTAGCATGAGGGGAAATGGTTATATGACACCGGTTTGGTTTGTTTATATTTTATCTGCCCTGTGCAGGGGTCCAACCTAATTGGTCGGAGAAGTCCTAATTTGGTTGGAGAAAAATCGTTTGTGTTTAAGTTAATAAGAACGTTTAAATTGCTACAAATGTTACCTTTCGGCAATGACTTAATAAATTCACCCTTTTCAGTCAATATTTGTGCAAAATATGTAAGATTTCGAAAGCTATTGAAGAAAAACATCAACGACCTACATTTTGAACTTCTGTGATATTTTCGAAATGTTTTTTCTTCAATAACTTTTGAAATCTTTAATATTTTGAACTAGTATTGAATGAAAAAGATATAATTATATAATACTTACCGAAAAGGGAACATTTTTATTGACAAAAATGCTCTTAATAACCCAAATTGATACAGAAATGATTTTACTCCAACCAAATTAGGACTTCTCCAACCAATTAGGTTGGACCCCTTGCTGTGATTGGCCAAAATTTAACTGTGACATCATCATGAAATTATGAAAAGTTTTTTTTCTGAGACAGGTGCCTCCTTTTGGCAATCATCTTCATTTAACCATAAATGTTATTTTTTTTAATGATTAAAAAAAAATGAAATTTGCCAGCGCCTATTTTTTCAAAAGGGCGGATGAGAATCTATAATTTTTTTTTTAATATGGCTCTTAGTATTAAATTTTACCAAAATACAAAAATACTCAAGTTACATATACATAAAAAAACGGTAATTTTTTTTAATTATGCTGTACCCATGTTTCAAGGAGTAAGGGGACGACCATTTGATTCTGGGGGAGGGGGNGGGGGGGGGGGGGGGGGGGGCTTGCAGATTGTAAATTAAGATTCTGTCCCTGAAAAAGTCGGAAATAAATAATCTGGCCTGCACATCCAAGAAAATAAATAATCTGACCTTAAATTTATTGGTACGATACGATTATGTTATTGAAAATAAAAAATATTCTGGCCTGCAAAATTTTGAAAATAAATAATCCTGCTCAACCGAAACAACNTGGCGTCCCTAATTTCTCATCAGCAGCATTAGAATAAAATAATATGGAAAGTCATGATCCAAAAACAGACAGAAAAGAAGTACTCGCAACAAAAAATATCAGAAAAAAGGAAGCCAAATCCAGTACTAAGGACATCCACTGAGTGCAATACATGGAATGAAGCCATAGTATTTTGATAAAAACAGTAAATTTCTATAAACCGCAAGATAAATTTTCATGTTATACAAGTCTCACTATTGGACTGGTGAATACCTGCGAGGACCATTGGTCCACCAGCAGTGGCATCCACTGGTAAACCTTTTTGGTTAATATAATCCGTTTTTGTCTAATTTAACAGAAAACACCTAATTTTTAGTCAATTCTTGTTATATTATCCTTGTCCCTTTTAAACTAGACTTGTCACTGTTAAATTACATTTGTAGATTAAATCAGACCCTTTTTTATTAAACTGAATGGGAAAAAACATTGATGTGTATTCAGTTTCCCCTAAAAAGGTCAAATTTAACATGGACAGGGCTAATTTTTCAGTAACAATGTCTAACTTAATGTGGACATCGGAAATATAACGGGAATCGGCTAAAATGACTGTCCAAGTCTAATCTAACGAAAATTGCCTAATTATTAGATGTTTCCATTTTATATTAGCCAAAAAGGTTTACTAGTGATCGGTCGAATGGTTTCAAAATATAAAAATACCCAAGTTACATAAAAAAATAAATTTTGTTATGCTGTAGGTATATATTTTTATTCATTGTAGCATTGTATCTTATTTTGTATTTTTCAGGGGAGAATCATAATCATATGTCCATGTTGAACCTTTCTGGCACAAGTCTTAATACCATGATCAGGACATGCCTATGATTATTTTTTTGAGGGGAAAGGAAAAATTTAGAGTCTGAGTTGACACTTCTACCAGAATTAGGAATTCAACATACTAGTATTGACTAGTATTAAATGAAGTTAACACAGAATATTTCTTGATGAGAGGATTTTTTTTTATTTAAACAATTCATTACATTTAGAAAGCTGATGACGGAGAATATGTGTATGAAAACGTTGACAGCCTTGCTACATGTACATGTATATTTTTAGTACCTGACAGCACTGTGCAGTGAGGATATGAATAATATAACTATAATTTATAACAACTTTGAAAACATTTTCAAAAGCACATACATAACGTGTACTGACATTTTAGTGATATTAGGAAATTTGTTTCTTGAAAAAAATGAAGCTTTTGAGTGACAACAATAAAAAAGGGAGCTTAAGAACCTTATTTACTACTTTTTTATGCACTTATCATTCATCAAGATTTTGGAAAGACAAGAGAAAAACCCAAACACATACAGGACTGGGTTGCACAAACATCAGTTAAAGTTAATTAATGATTGAAATTTAAGTGTCAATTAATTTGGTTGAATTTGTTAAGGATTTACCGTTTTTAAATGTCAATTAATTTTAATTGATTTTTGTGCAACCCAGTCCAGGTATTGAACATTCAATATGCTCTTGCACTTGCCACTGCACCTTTTACATGTTTAACTTATATATATATATATATATATATATATATATATATATATACATTTTTTTTGTAAACCTGTCTGATTCACTATCAAAATACCAAAGTTACTGTGAATTTAGTTTCTGCAAATGCACATTTCAACAATTTATGTCTCTTCAGTGCAAATCCTGTCAAATACTTGGAAATCCATAAATCAAAATATACATATCATTAATTATCAGGGGTGGGGGGAGGGGGGGCTTGGGGAAATTTGTCTAGAAAAATTATTCATTTTCTTGTCAATCTCAAGCAAATCATATATTTAAGCAAAATGTCACATCAAAATCAATATTAGCATTTGCATAATTTTGTTTTATTCAAAAAGGATATATATGATTCCTCTTGTCCGTCTATCTGTCACACTTTGATTTCGGATAGTAATTTAAGTTTGCTCTGAAGGAAAGATTTAATATTTTAGGATAATGTTACTATTCATAAAATACAGGTCAAGATCGATTTTCATCGTGATCAGATTTTTCTAGAGTAATTTCTCTTGAATAATGCAAAATCTGTAAATTTTATGGTACAGTACAGTTCTAATCAAAACATGAGGAAGACTTTCACACTAAATATGTGTAATAGCTGAAAGAAAAAGAATAACCAATAGGATCTACATGAAAAGCCAAAATCAGCACAGGACAGCGCTATGGATAAGGGAGTTACTATTTGGGTTCACAGTGTTTCAACTTCAAGTTAGACCTTATACCAAAATTCTTCCCAGCCATTACTTTTTATGTTGCAGATCATTTGTATCTATATTGAAGATGTACATGTGGGAAGGATTTTGATTTTGATGCATTTTTGGGAAAAATACACATTGTTGAACTTATTTATTGGATGAATTATGAATACAGGGTACACCGATTGTCGAACAACTCCTTCTAGAGTTTTGAGGCTAGGAAGCTTTAATATTGCAGTTTATTTGTACCTATACTGAAGATGTGCATGTGGTATGTATTTTGATTTCGGTTCATTTTTTTTCGAAAATATACATTGCTCAACTTATAATTGTTTGGTGATTTAGTAATAGATGGTACATACCGGTAGTTAATCTGTGCAACCTAGAATAACAGGTGTTTAGCGGGGCATCATATGTGTCTTACAGGCACAAATATTACTAGAAAATCCAAATTTGATTCAACCTTGCACGGGGGCATGTCATCCTCTAGTTTCAAATTGACTTAGTGGAATTTTGAAAAATATAGGTTTCCGAAGTTTTTTTCTGTAACTCCTTGACATTTTGATTTGATATTTGGTATATGAGATGGTATATCTTGGTGAGATACAGATCAAATTTGAATTTGGTTCCGGTCGGTTGAATTTGTACAGAGTGATGGCCCTTGGACTTGGTGAAATTTTGAAAAATAGAGGTTTCAAGAGTTTTATTTCTGAAACCACTTGAAATATTGATTTTTTTAATATTTGGTATATGAGTGTATCGGGGGGGGGGGGGAGATACAGATCAAGTTTTAGTTTGGTTCCGGTCAGTTGATTTAGTACAGAGAAATGGCCCTTGGACTTAGTGAAATTTTGAAAAATATAATTTTCCGCAGTTTTTTCTGTGACTGCTTTGGCTTGACATACATTTTTGCATGTTGTGTATTGATTTGATATTTCCCTATTTGGTATATGAGTATATCTAGGTGACATACAGATCCAGTTCAAATTTGGTTCTAAGTCTATAGATTTTATACAGAGTTATGGCCCCATGGACTTGGTCAAATTTTGAAAAATAAAGGTTTCCTGAGTTTTTGGCTAAACTGGCCTAAAAGGCCACGTGAGCTTTTACCATCACATTGCGTCCGTCGTCCGTCCGTCCATCAAATATTTCAAAAATCTTCTCTGAAACCATTGGGTCAATTGTTGTAATCAAACTTGGCCTGAATCAACACCAGTATATGCAGTTACAAAATTGTGTTCGATTAATCGGAAGACCTAACAAGATGGCTGCTGTTACTAAAAATAGAACATAGGGGTAAATTATAACAGGATATTACCGTAACAGACGGTAGTGTTACAGACAGGGTGTAAATGATCAGCATGGCAAGATCTACCCAAGTTTATTGACCACCATTTTCAAAATGGCCTCCAAAATTCAACATTGATTTCAATGAAATTTGGTTTCCAAATAGATATTGATGTTGCGACTTCAAAACCAGTGTCGAAAATTGTTCATTGACCACCATTTTCAAAATGTCCGCCAAAAAAGTCAGAAAAAATTGATATTGTCTGACTTCCACAAAATTTGGTTTCCAAATAGATATTGATGTCGCGACTTCAAAACCTGTGTTGAAAATTGTTTGTTGACCACCATTTTCAAACTGGCTGCCAAAAAAGGAGGGAAAATTCAACATTGTCTGATTTCAATGATTTGGTTTCCAAATAGATATTAAAACTTAACTTAAAAATATGGTCTTAAAATTGTTATTGACCGCCATTTACAAAATGATGTCTCGACTTCAAAACTGGTGTCAAAAGTGGACCTTAGCAAGGACTTTTTTTGTCAAAAAAGCCCAACAAAGACATATAGTAAAACATGATCAGACTTTAAATGCAATTCAAGATATTGGTTTTTTCGAGATACCAAAGTTGGATGGACTGAAGTTCAACTGCATAACTTACAATGTTAGCTTGATTGTGACAAATAAAAATCAAGTGAGCGTTACAGGCTCCTGGGAGCCTCTGTTTTCTGTAAATGCTTGACATATTGATTTGATATTTGGTATACGAGTGTATCAGTTGAGATAGAGATCAAGTTTTGGTTTGGTCCTGATTGGTTGATTTTGTATGTAGTAAGGGCCCTTGGACTTTGTAAAGTTTTGCAAAAACCATCAGTTTCTCCATCTTTTCTTTACAATGGGTGAACATATTGATTTGATTGATATATGGTATATGACTGCATGCTCATAAATTACTGATTAAGTTTAAATTGGTTCCTTTTGGATGATTTTTTGGACAATTATGGCCCTTGGACTTGTTATTTTTTTTCTACCTTATCTATGCATTTACTTGATATTTATACTCCGGCAAACAAAGGAATCGCCCTGTCCGTCCATGTACCTTATCAGCGCATGTTCTCCTAAACCCCTGATGGGATTTTGATGAAATATCGCACAGGTGTAGTACACAATATGAAGATGTGCAAGAAGCAATATGGTTGTTGTCCAGAATTGTTAAGGGGGATAATTCGTCTATGAATATTTTCTGGAAAAGGGAGGGGGGTCAATCCTTTTCAGGGCATCTACAAAATCGCTGCTATGATTTTGATAAAATGTTACACAGTTGTAGTACACCACCTGAAGATGTGCATGAAATAATATGGGTTATCGAATATTTTCTGGAAAAAAGGTGTGGGGGTGTGAACCTTGTCACAGCATGTTCTCCTAAATGGGTACTTGGATTTTGATGAAATGTTACATATTTGTAGTACACCACCTGAAGAGGTGCATGAAATAATATGGGTGCTGCCCAAATTTTGAAGGGGAGATAATTTGTTTTGAATATTTTTTGGAAAAATGGGTGGGGTGTGAACCTTGTCAGTGCATTTTCTCTTAAACGGGCACTTGAATATTGATGAAATGTTGCGAAGTTGTAGTATACCACCTGGAGATGTGCATGAAGTTCTATAAATTCTGTCTGAAATTTTGAAGGGAAGATAATTAGTCTTTGAACATTTTCTGGAGAAAAAGGGGGGAGGTATATCATTGTGTCCATATTTGTACGGTGTTCACAACTGTACTGTGTCCAAACTCACTTAGATTTACACTTGCAATATTGATTCAGGGTTCAGTTAGGGGGTATAAATGAGAGTCAGCAGTGACAGCTCTAGTTTTTAAATGGTTACATGTTGGTAAGGCATATTTTCTGTTTGATTGTTTTTTCAAGTAAAATTTTGTTGTGGTCCAATAATGCCATAAAGTTCGAGTTGACTGTGGACGGGCGTATCATGCACTTTTGATGCAGCAGTTTATTGTCTTTTATCTTGTAAAACTGTGAGCAACTAGAAAGAATTTTTGTAAAAGTTCTTGGTTTGGGTACCCATAAACCGGTTTAACCCTACCGCTGGCTTTTGCTAGTGCCGGTACCAATTCCGACTGTCCCGAGTTCCTATCGTTGTTAATGTTTGTCTTTTGTATTTTTATTGTGGGTTTTTCTTGTGCAGTTCCTATTTACTTTCTGGCATGTGGCTATGTTTTTCGGCCATTGTAGGTGTTTCCTGTTATCTTTTTTATTCCATTTTACTTGAAATACTGTAACAAAATTTTCATGAAGTTAGATATTGCAAGTTTCAGAATAAGGAAATTTGTAAACCCTTATACATTGTATACTTTGTAAATCAAGTGCAATCACTACAATTGGCTAATGGGCAGGGGTATCTTTTGTGATCAGCAGATCACTTTTTCTAGTTTAATCATATCTCTTTTGCGGTGCAAGAAATTTACTGAATTAGTTTAAATTGGTTCCTTTTGGATGATTTTTTCTATTTTTATAAAGTTAATTTGTGTAATTGATTTTCAGTTTTGTAACCTCGCCCTGTTACGACCTTAGAAACTTTGAGATTGTGTATGGTACAGTGTTGTCTTCATCTGTAGACATTTATGTCTTTCGTTAATAACTTTAGTTCGAGCTCAAGGGACGTATTATGATATACCGGTGTTCATCCGTCCGTCAACATAAATGGGATTTTCAATATCCAAGAAATGCATAAAATGGCATTTCCCGTCCACACGTCACAGTCTAACCGGATAATGCTGAATTTTTCTTTAAACTTTGCAAGATTGTCGAGTAAGACAGAAGAAAACTTTTTTTACGATCATTTTTTCTATTCCAAAGTTATGGAACTTTGAATTTTCGGGAAAAAAAGTAAATTTCGTCTTTATTATTGAAAACCTTGATATTCTTTTATTGTGTTGCCTGCACCTAGTGCTGGATCAAAACACAAAGGGATCACTAACCATCGTCTTGCGTCAGTCTGTATGGCTCAAAAAGTTTAAGCATTAAACCGTTAGGCATTTTTCAACGAAACTTGCAGGAATGCTTCAGTATGTCTTGAAGATGTGCTCCATGTATTTTGTTTTTCTTTAATTTTGTTTTTTTCCCAGATTTTACACTGTTTTCGGACTTTGTCATTTTAGCTTACTGGAGTCTTGAGGGTACGTCTCCATTATCTGCAGCTCCCCCTAAACCGCTTGGCACTTTTCAACCAAACTTCCAGGAATACTTCAGTATATATTGAAGATGTGCACCATGCATTTTGTTTTTTTCCAGATTCTGTGCTGTTTTTGGACTGTGTCATTTTAGCTTATTGAGGTCTAAGGATATTCCTCCATTATCCTTAACTCATGATAAATAGCCCTGTATTTTTCTATCGAACATGGAGGTATGCATGACTCAGGTTAAAGTTTGTGTTACTGTTCATATCTGAGAAACTGCATGTGGCACATCAATCATCTTTGCTCAGTGGATGCGTCTTGGAGAGTGATGCTGCTTCAGATGATAATTTGGTCACCTTGACCTACATTTTACGCTTCAGTGATTGAGGTTATAGCTTATTTTAAGGTTTAATTATATATGAGATACTACTTCAATCACCTTTGGTCATTGGATGCATCTTGGAGAGTGATGCTAGTGCTGCTTCAGATGATTTCTGGGTCACTCTGACCTACATTTTATGCTTTTATGACTCAGGTTATGGTTTGCTGCAAGGTTGCCATCCGAGAAACTACTTGTTGCATATCAATCAGCTAAGGTTTGTGGATGCGTCTTTGGGAGTGAGGCTGATTCAGATGATAATCGAGTCACCCTGACGTACATTTTATGCTTCAGTAACTCGGGTTATTGTCTGTGTAAAGGTTCATATCTAAGGTTCATAGCTGCTTTTGAGAATTAATATTTTGAAACTTTAATAACAGAATTTGGAAATTGCAACAGGCGAGGGTGTTAGCTGTCGTTTCCGACTGCTCCCATCATGTTGTCATAGATTTTTGATAGATTAAGTTTGTGGACGCTAATTCTCCCACAACTTTCATTGGATTTCAAACCAAATTTAGTATTATGGATTAGGTTAGCTACACAGGCTCTTGGAAGCCTCTAATTTGCGTTTACACTGTGGAAAGTGTCGGACATGTTTTGACACATCATGTGTGTACTGTATGCTGATTCCGGAAATTTCAAAGTTGATTGAATGTATGACAAGCCATATTTATATTTAATCAAAGTAAATTATCCTATAAATTTTATATTGCTCAGGTATTAATGTGGAAGTACCCAAACTACACAGTGTACCCATATTGCACCAATCTATAATCAGATATTGAAAACCATGCAATTTGACAATTCATGACATCTTCAAACAGTTGTATAAATCAAAAACGGAATTCGATAAGGACGGAAAATCAAGGAAGCTGAGTTCGCTTTTTTGGCAGGGCCATTTTCATATTATAGTCTTCTGTATCTAAAAGTATATTCCTGAACGAGAGAAGATATACTATTCAATTTGATTTAAAAAATTGATTTAGTTTCTGAAGATGACAAGTTATGCCTTTTTTGTGAAGATCTAATAACAAAATTGGCATACCATTACGAAAGAGTTATAAAAACTGAGAGGGAACAAAACACCAGATTGAATATGATCTTAAGGTAGTTCGGGTGTCTAAAACTGAGCAAAAATTCAATAATTCAATGAGAATGTTGTCTAAATCATTTTGTATGTCTTTTATACAGCAATTTCAATAAAAATGAACAATAAGTATCAAGTTTGTTCGAATAATATTACATTTTTTCCAAAAATTCAAAAAGTTTTATCAAGGGGAGATAATTCTATACAGATATACAATGAAATACATGAAATTTTCTAAGTTTGTTATAAAAATAAGGAAGTTTATCTCAATTCCCTTTTGGATTTATTAAAAAGCATTTTAACAAAACACATACATTATAATTTTCCAAAAAATACGTTTTTTAATTTAGGGTACTAAATTACTTTAATTAAGTTATATCCCCTTTCTTGAAAAACTAACAAATTCTTCATGTTTCATGAAAGAACTTTTTCCAAAGGTCTGTGACATATCATTTTTATGTTTTAAATTGAAGTTCCATATGGTACCAATAAATATACAAAGTTTGGAAAAAAATGTTTGTCTGCTTATAGAAATAAAATATGCCCTTGAATTGTGGTATAAGACTATTTCCCATATAATTCTATTGTAAATATAGTTCGAAAATACCAAATTTGACCAATATTTAGAACTCTGCATCTTGTTGGACATATCTGTGACCCAAATTTTTTTAGCATATGTTTATAGCATATTACTCAAAGTTTCATTATACAAATTTTAAAAAAAATTCTTATGTCAGAAACCAAGACACTCCAACTACCTTAATGAGAAACAAAAATTGGCTTAAGACAAGGCTTAGCGTAAGGGATATACTTAATAGTTTTTTGTCAAATTTAGAATATAGTTATTGTAAGTTTTCAAACGATATCGATTTTTTTTGCAATGTAATGTATACCTTATGGGGCCTACAGTCCACCATCAAGTGTTAATAGAAGTAAAACACTGGATATCAGGAAACATCTACAATGGCTGAAAATTAAAATCACATACCACAACCAGCCAGAGAACCACACAGGACAAAAAACAAGACAACAAAAGACAAACGTGAAAAACGATCGGAATTCAGCTGGACTTGGTACCGGCTCTAGCGTTAAAAGCCAGCGGTAGGGTCAAGTCATTACGTATGGCCTTCTTTGGTATTAACATTGATTTTTTGATAGGGTCTTTGCATTTTAACTAAACACATTCTAAATTTCTAAAATCAGTATTGCATGGACACGGGTTATGTATTCCGGTATATACATGAAATCATTATGCTAAACTCCTCACAGGAAGGGATCTTGATGGAAGCTGTATACTGAGGGTACATAACTTAATTTGTCAGTTGGTAATGGGTCTGGAGCTGGCATGTCAGTTAACTGCAAGTAGTCTCTTGTGATTTCATGTTTATGTCCGTATATTTAGTTCTTTCAGTTTCATTTTTCACAGTTGACTCAGTCCTGTTGCCAACTGAATTTTACTGTTGTTACGATCGTTTTTTTATTTATCACATTGGCTATAGGGGGAAGGTTTGGGCCCAATAAAACTAGTTTAACCCCGCCGCAGCAGGTTTGCGCCTGTCCTAAGTCAGGAAATTTAATAAGCCTTTGTGTGTCTTGTCTGTTTTCTAGTTAGTTCACTTTATGTTTATCGGAGTCTAGGAAGATGCTTATTTCGCTGAACTTGATTACTCTTTTATTTAGGGGCCAACTCCGACCTACCGTTAGGTGTGGGGTTTCCTCACCGTTCATTGAAGATCTTATGGTGGCTTTGAGTTGTTATTGCTCCCCTTAGGGTCGTTGTCTCTTTGACACATTCCCCGTTTCCCTTCTTTTTCTTATATTAAACGGTTTATATATACCAAACCCCAACCCCTTTCTCTGAGCTGATTCCTATAGAATATTAAACATACGAATAAAATTACAAAAACAGGAAAACAGCAAACACCTACAATGGCCAGGAACAACAATCAAAACCCGATCCAAGTAGACTACTAACTCCGGGACTAAAGAAAATGACAATGCGTAATTTTGAAAAATGGGTCAAGGGGTGCTCGCCACTAAATTGTCGGCTAGCTCAAGGATCCTAGTCTGCTGGTTAAACTCTGCCCCAGAACGGACGGACGTAAAAAAAATCAAGCTCAAAACTTCCCGAAGGGTTTGGTAAAGAATCATCATATATTTCAGAAGACATCGGCAGTATCAGGGAGAGGCCAGTATTTGTGTACAATCTTCAGGTCACTTTGCATATTGCATTTTCTTTACATATTTTACGAAAGGATATTGAGTAAATGAACATGAGACCATAACACATATGTTCACTCCAACTGCAATAATTTGAGTGAGCTGTATGGCCATTTCGGAAATTTATTCCACATCAGCAGCACTAGAATCCAAACAAAGGAAATCCATAATTTCAAAAAAAAATGTAAAAAATAGATCAAACCAAACGAAACCTGAAAAATCAGTAATATCAAATATAACTAAGGACTTCATTGTTAATTATTGACTGGAGTTAGTGTGGAGTCCGTAAAAAGAATCTCCGTGCGAGAGATATATGCTTTAGATACATACCAGTAATGGTGTACTTGTTCTTGTTCTTGAGAGAATTTCTCACTTTTTTTTTTTTTTTATCTAATTTCAAAATTATATTCTTTCCACCTGATCACATGATTTTACTATGCTAAATTTTCTTACTATTGATTCGATTAATACCCTGTGGTTGTTTAAATGTTTTATTTGTCTTCTTTTAAGCTTTGTGTCGGCAACGGACGACAGGAGTTGTAAGAACACTTTGCAGATTAATTTATACAGTGGGGTTAACTTGGAGCAGACTTAGAACAGTCCTAGAATTCTGACTGCTCTGCATTGTCCTAGAATCATGTCTCTTCTAGCCATGACCGTTCTACTTAAGTCTGCTCTAGCCATGACTGTTCCACCTAAGTCTGTTCTAGCCATGACCGTCCTATCTAAGTCCGCTCTGGTCATGTCCGTTTTGCCCAAGTCTGCTCTGGGCATAGCTGTGTAACGGTTGTGGTGTTTTGAGACATTGTTAACTCTCTTAAATAAAACAGTGATATTAACAAACGAAATTTTAACATCTATAATAAATGATATAACAATTATTTATACTGTATAAATACCTAGTAAAATTTGAAGTAATTTAACCGTAACAGATTTATGTTGGAACATTTAAGTGAAAGTCCGCAATTTTTTACTTTTCAGCTTATTCTATTTATTTCATATCTAAAATACTTCATGAAAAATTGCAGTTATGTATCTTTTTTTATTAAGGAAGATATTTGTAGTTAAAAGCTGACCGTAGTTCAATTATGGGTATCGCCATTTTGGATCGGAAGTGACGAAATATTGATGAGGATAATTTTAATGCAGAAATTATCAGTAACTTCACTCGAGGAAAGTGATTTTAAGTAATTTTTAATAAAAACAGGTATTAATGTGGGAAAAAAATAAATAAAAAAACATAATTCAAAATTTAGCTTTTGTTTTGTTTTGTCAAAGTCTTATTATATAATAAAAATGATGCTATCAATAATAATTCAAATAATTTATCAACAACATACTCAGAGTCCTTTGTTTTCAATAAAAAAGTTTGTACAAAAATAAGACAATACATATATACATGTTGAGTTGGCAATAATTCACATTCTACACTGCCTAGTTATACAGTCGCTAGAACTGAGGACAGCCGGGGGATTTAATTTCATTTGCTTTATATGTATGTTTGTTTAAAAATGTATATATTGTCATTTTATTTGTTATATGCCTTTGGCCCTTAATTGGGCGTAAATTGTGCATTTTCTCGGGCGCATTGCATTTGTGCCAATTTTTGAAAAGTGGGGTATTTCATCTGCACCACAAGCTTGTATTTCATTTGCGCCATTTCTCAGGTAAAAATTTTACAGGTAAATTTTCAGGTAAAAGGAAGTGAAAGCAATATTTAATATACTATTTAATATTTCAATATTGAATATATCACTGGAAAATATTTAAGGGACTTATCATTTATTACCGGTGGAAGAGGGGGGCTCCCCATCTTTTGGGGGGTGGATAATTTTTTTCCAAGAAGATATGAAAGGGGGATCATTATTTATGGGTAAGAGCTGAAGGGGGATAATATTTTTTGCGGGAAGTAGAGTAAAATGGAATATTTTGAAATATTAAACTGATAAAGGCCGTACCCTCATCAGCGACTCAAGCCTCAATATTAGCAACAGTGTCAGTGTAGAATAAATATAACTGTATACACTAAACAATAATATATGACGAGTCGAACACTAAGTGGTCATTAAGTAATTATCCATTTTTCTGTAAATTGTTATTTTTGCTGAAGTTAGGTCCTTAAGACTATTGTGTTTTTTGTATGCTATAATTGGCGGTCTATGAAATGT
>MJUU01035516.1:7239-23046 GCA_002080025.1 Modiolus philippinarum | reverse complement strand
CCCCCCGTGATAGCCTTTAAGTGAAGTATCTTCCTCGAAATCCTACTCTCCGCGATGAGCAAGTAATGCAGGCGAACAGAAGAACGAAAAAAAGTATAATATGTTAAAGTATTTTTACTCATTTCTAAACTGTTTACCTGTATTTGGCGCAAATGTAAAGTTTTTAATTTGGCAAAAATGAAGAACAGTTTGTGGCGCAAATGAAATATTTTTTTGGCGCAGATGAAATACTAATTGGCGCATTTTCTTTTTTAAAGTATTATATTTTTGAAAAAGAGAAGACTAGCATATCATACATTCAAACAGACGAAAGGGACAAGAATTGAGTTCGGTATAAATACATAAACTTTGTAAGAGTTTTATCAGACTATAAAATGATTTAGACATATTTTCAAACGGTAAAGACCAGTTGGGGTGGGGGAGACCTTGATACGGACCTGTACCTTGTTACAGCCCTTGCCTTCGGCTCGAGCTGTAACAATGTACACGGTCCGTATCGCGGTCCTTAGGCAGTCTGTAAATCCGAATGCAGCCCTCTACACAAGTTACTATTACATAATTACTTACCAGAGCCTTACCAAAAGCATATGACAGGTCCCACGTTTAAGCAGTAAGGATATGACGGGACAAAAGGTTGTACTGTTCCAAAATCGTCATGCGATTAACAAAATTAGACTTTTTTATGTGAACAAAATGCAACTTCTTAACATCTGATTCAGTGAAACTTCTTTTTCTTCAAAGCTTTTATAGGTGGAATAATTTATACATGTATTTTCCATAAACACAATATTAATTTTGCATTGTGGCTTTACATGTTCTTGTATCAAGTATAAGATACATACCTTTGAAAAATATGTGCATTCAAACTGCAACATCCGTTATCTTTCAATGTATTTAAACACTAAAACAAATGTACTAGGATTTCAGCTATTTCGATGAAATAATAATTGGCGCATTTTTATTTTATTTCATTTAATCTTTTATGCATGTTTGTTTCTTTTGCTATTTTTTTATAATGTATTTTTTTGTTTTTTTTTAATTTTTTTTCTCATGTATAGGCCTACCTTTTTACGTTTTGGTTTGAATAAACATTACAAAATTGAGAGTGAACATGCACTGAGAGATGCTCAGGTATCTTGTCACATGCGTTTGTGTAATACCCAAATATACAAAGATACGACAATCATCCTGGGCTTCCAGTTGGGTTCTTTGTAGTGTAAAATTGTAAACAGTAATTTACAAAACATTCAGAATCGAGTCGTTTTCCTCACATCTTTGCATAAATATACATATTGAGAATAAAAAAAAAATAAAGAATATAATGTAGCAGAAAATGGACAAAACAGTACATCTGACGTTGATCCAAATACTATGATCAATGTCCATTAAAACTGATTGTTTTTTTTTATTACTTCGGGGTTTTTATAACAGAAATAGTTCGTATTGGTTGGAAATTGAAACATGCATGTCTACACGGACGTCTACACGAAACCAGCTCCCTACACTTTCATTCTCCAAAATCGCGAATACACGTACACGATTTTAATGTCAATCGTTAATAAGTGACGCGACAGGTGAAGAAAGTGTAATTAGGCCAATTCACAGAATGGTACATTCTTATTTGTACATGAAAAACATGGTTAAAGGGGTTTAATTACAGAGAAGAAGAAAAATGAAAATTCCAAAGAGAAAAAAAATATATAATAAAATCACTTCACATCTAAACGTATGTGTATAAACTCGAAGGTACATGGGGTGCAACATCAGAAATAAGAGGCATTTAAACGATCAAAAATCTTTTGGATCCTTTGATAAATTTATAAACTTGCTTAAAAATGTTTGTATTTTCTTGTATCGACAAGTTCTTGTTTCCTTTAGTTAAGAGAGCAAGATCTATTTCCACTGGCAAAGAACATAAACTTTCGAATAGATTTTCTCGAAATATCTGTATATAGAGGACAAATTCCTAATGGGTAATAGTATCGAAGATTACAGGACAGCTATTGGGCTTTTCGCTTTGAGAAGGAATCGTTCTGTGGGCACTTTAGTAGTTAATGATACTTATATAAATTTATTACTTACTAATTTTAGATGTACATTTCTCGTAATATCTCTTTTCTTCATCCAAGGTAGAATTCCTGATGTTGATATTGTTTTTCTGCTGTTTGTGTTACATTTTATTCTAATCATTGTTAACGTTGAAAAAAATCCTGGACCAGGATTCGAAATCGAAGACACTTTTGACATTACAGATAATTTTATATCAATTTTAATATTAATATCCGTAGCATCCGAAATAAAATTGAGTTTTTACAAAATTTTGTAGATGAATTTGATGTGATTACAATTTCCGAATCACATTTAGGTCCAGACATAAGTAACGATGAGATAGAGCTTGAATCATTCTCTAAAAATATTATACGATCTGACACTGTCCAGAGGTGGTGGATTATTAATTTACTCCAAAAGCCATATTGGTGTTATCCGCAGACCAGAGCTCGATAATGTGAATGTTGAAATGATATGGGTTGAAATTCGAAATAGTGGTCAAACTTTTCTGCTGTGTAATACATATCGATCACAGTTAAACTCGGACAGTGAGTACTGGACACGGTTAAATCATGCAGTTGGGATGGGCTATCAAATGAATGAAAATATATTGATCACTGGGGGTCTTAATAGTGACCTTTTTAATCAAGTTAATAATAAACTTTTAGATACCATTAACTTATTTAATTTAAAAAATGTAATTGATAAACCTACAAGGGTGACTGCACAAAGCAGAACTTTGTTAGATCCTATAATTTAAATGATTCGATGTCTTGTTTATATTCGGATGTTTTAAATTTACCTTCAGAAATAGGCGACCATGATGTCTCAGTGGCCTTTATCAAATGTCATAAAGCTGTTTGTCATTCTTTTAAAAGAGAAGTATGGAAATACGATAAAGTCGATATAGATGGATTTTCTCACAAGTTAAATGAAGTTGATTGGAATGCATTGCTTGGCAGTCTGGAGGATGTGGACGAAATGTGTTCTGCATTCACGGACACATTCTTCCGGATTGCAAGGGAGTGCATTCCAACCAAAACCGGTAAGAAATAATTAAAAACCCTGGTTTAACGGAGAACTACAGAGAGAGATTCGTAAAAGAGACAGGTATAAAAAAAATCCTTGAGAACAAAACGTGACTGTGATATATTAAAATATAAACAGCTGAGAAACAAAGTTAACAATCTAAATAGCGAAAGAAAATTTTGAGAAAAATCTTGACAATATTATATTGGAAAATACGTCAAATCCCAAAATGTACTGGAAAATAATGAAAATGCTTATCAAATCAAATAAAGGATCATGTGCTTTACCTACATTAAAAAATATAATTCAAGATGAAAACTTTGGCAATATTATTTATGAAGATAAAGAAAAATGTGAACTTTTAAATAAATATTTTAGTTTGATATCGACACTGGATGAGGAAAATGTCCCGCTTCCAAGTTTTGAAAATAAAACAGAAAGCATACTAGAAAATATAAGTTTTAATGAACAAGAAATAATAGACTTAATCGAAACTCTAGATCCAAATAAAGCTTCAGGCCCTGATATTATTAGTCATAAAAATATTTCCAGAAAAAGTAGCCGTTCCATTAAAAATAATGTTTTAATAAATCAATACGTCAATGTAAGTACCCCACTGATTGGAAGATAGCAAATGTTATTGCTATATTTAAAAAGGGAGATAATTCTCTACCATCTAACTATCGACCAATATCTCTTATTAGCTGTTTGGGTAAGGTTATGGAAAGGCTGGTATATAAGAATGTATATAATCATCTCCAAAGAAATAAATTGATATATAAGTACCAATCGGGTTTTTTACCTAAAAATTCAACAGTGCATCAGTTGTTGGAAATTCATAATTGTATCCTCAATGCTTTAGAGAACAAAGATGTTTGTTGCTTTGTATTTTTTATTTCTCTAAAGCCTTTGATAAAGTTTGGCATTTGGGATTGTTACACAAAATGAAGACTTATGGCTTAGGAGGTAATTTATTAAACTGGTTCCATAGCTATTTGAATGAAAGGAAACAGTGAGTGGTTATTAAAGAATCATCGTCTTTACTAAGTAGCATCTTAGCAGGTGTTCCTCAGGGATCTGTATTGGGTCCTTTCCTTTTTATTATCTATATTAATGATATTGCTGAAAATCTTATTTCATTAACTAGATTGTTTGCTGACGATACTTCTTTCAGCTGTTCAGATCATGACCATAATCAAATTCAAACTGTTATTGATCATGACTTGAAGGAGCTGGACGAATGGTCGAGCAAATGGCTTATGTCATTTAATCCTGATAAAATTGAAATTATGTTTTTTTGTAATACACAAGAACCAGAACTTAGTTTCACATTTAACGATAATACTATTTCTATTAATGAAACGCAAAAATATTTGGGGGTTACTTTTAGCAAAGATGCGAAATGGACTAAACATATTGATAATATTGTGCAAAGTGTTTCTAAACATTTAAATGTCCTTCGAAAATTAAAATGTAAACTCAGCAGGTCAAATCTAGAAAAAATGTGTATTTGGTTTACATTAGACCTCTATTTGAATATGCCTGTGAGGTCTGGGATAACTGTGGTATCTGTAATTCAGCCAGACTCGAACAGCTACAGCTAGAAGCCGCGAGAATAATAACTGGGCTACCCATATTTACTAAGTCAGATGTTATTTATGAAGAACTAGGGTGGGAAACTCTAATAAGCAGACGCAAACGACGAAAATTGCAACTGTTTTACAATATTCAAAACAGTAATGCTCCGTCTTATCTTTGTAACTTAATACCACCCAAAATACAATCTACCTCAGTATATCCGTTAAGAAATGGGGAAGATATTATGATTCCCTTCTGTAGATTATCCTTAACTCCCAGTTCATATATTCCTTCCACTATTAGGGAGTGGAATAAATTTGATCAGACTATTCGTAATGCAAATACATTGTCACAATTTAAAAGTTTTTTGAAAAAAAAATGTCTGATGGATGCAGTGTTCCAAGATATTACTCTTATGGACCTCGAAAACTAAATATAATTCTTACTCAGTTTAGATGCTCGTCAACATTTCTCAATCATGACTTGTCTAAATTCAATATTATAACAGATTCATCCTGTATCTGTGGAGCCAGTTGTGAGGATTCATATCATTTTTTTTATATGCCCGCGATATCAAATTCAAAAGACCATTTTATATGATAATCTCAGCTGGTTACCTGGAGATATTTATGTGGATCTGGATCTTTTCATAAAAGGCTCGTTAGAATTAACTGACGAACAAAATGTAAATGTTTTTAAACCTGTGTTAGAATACATAAAAAGAACAAGAAGATTCCTTATTACATAGTTAAAATATATTTCGTCATATAAATATATGACGCGGACAGCAAACCACACACATCACAAACATTTTTAGTAATTTAGTCTAATTCCTTTATAATTTTATATGTGAAATATGTAGTATAGATGCATGCTTTGAAATGATATGTATTAATATTGTAATATATGTTATATAGGAGAAGACTCCATAAGTTTGTTTAACTTGTGTCTTATCCTATTTGCAATATTTATGCAAAATAAATGCGTTTAAATTAAACAAATGAAAAAGAAATGGTAAGCATCTTCTCGGACAAATCCACATTTACAAGCTGGACTTGCAACTATATTACCTTTATACAGATCATAGTTAAGGAATGACGAACAATTACGAAGTTGCGTTAAGCATATATTTAATTTCCGAGATCCGTACGAAAAATATTTTGGTACAGGAGTACGTTTAGAATTGTCATTCATTTTAATTGCATATTTAAATCTAGATATAGAGTCTAGATTTCGGACATTTGGATCTAATTTGTCAAGATGAGTATTCCATTTTGCATCACTAGAAAAAGTGACACCAAGATTCCTATGATTATCAGTAAGATGAAGTTGTTTCCCATTAAACTTGAAGTTAAGGTTATCGACTATTTCTTAATAAGAAATAATCATAATTTCAGTTTTTTTCAGGATTAAACGACATAAGCCATTTATCAGACCACATATTGAGTTCTTGTAGGTCATGATTTACACCGTTTTGTATTCCAACCAAACTTGTATTTGAGTATCCAAGAGATGTATCATCAGCAAAAAGTCTACTTAGGAAATGGAATGTGTCCCCAATATCATTAATATATATCAAAAAGAGTAATGGTCCATGGACTGATCCTTGAGGGAATCCGGTGAAGACGGAAGAAGATGAAGAGGAACAAGATTTATGAACAACTTTTTGTTTCCGGTTGTTCAAGTAATTCTCAAAACATTTTAGGAGACTCCCTTTTATTCCATATGAACATAATTTTAGCAATATACCTATATGCCATACTTTATCAAAGGCCTTCTAGAAATCACAAAATACAAAGCAGCTGTATTATCTCTTTTCAAGGGAATTTAAAACCGAATTATATAGTTCTATTAACTGGTGTACCGTCGAATCTTTTTATGTCGAATGTGATTATATTGCATGATATAGAAACAGATTAACACAAATTAAAAAGAATGTCAAAATTTTTTTTAACGCAAATAAGCAAAAATATATCAAAGTCATGAGTCGAACGGCGACTTTGTAAAAATGCAGTAACGAACTTTGTCATATTGTATTGATCGTTGTTGACAAACGCCTTATTACGGTACTCGCTGGTTATTACTTGATATCAGTATACATAGCGCCCTCTACACAATGTCACGTGACCCTCCATGACCAGAGATTCTGTGAATAAAATACATTTTTTGGAACAATTGAGGTAAAAATGCAAAAATCGAAATATGTTATATGTGTCAGAACTACATAAGGATTTTATATTCTTTTTCCATATTTTTGCGGACTTTCACTTTAATACATTTCTAAAAAGGATGTAAATCAGAAACAATTATACTTATTTTGTGAAACATTATATGAAAAATATATTTTGTTCTGGGTCGGAATGGACCAATGGACTTAATTTGTCCTATCTCTTTGGCTTCATTTAAAAAGACATCTTAGATCGATTGTTGGCATGAAGCGTATCCTGTATTTAGGGACCGACCATTTAACCTGAAGGGGGGATTATGGTTTTTTTCAAAAAAAAAATATTTTGGAGCTCATTTTATGTGAAAAAAATATTTTGGCTGCCAAAATGATAAAAAAAAATATTCTGAAGGAGGCTTTCTGCCCCCAAAAAATAATGCTTATTATGAAAAAAAATATTTTGTCGATACAAGTGTCCAGAAAAAAAAACATACCCCCCCCCCTTTCAAGTTAAATGGTCGTTCCCTTAGTATGAGCCATGTTCTCTTTTTATGGGTCCATTTCAAAATTGTTTTTGTAGGAAATCATATACATATTCTGTTAAACATTGAATTCATTTTTTTAAACAAAATATGTAACTTTCATGCCTTTTGGATTGCGTCAGTTTTTTCCCTTTTCTCGATCCTGAAACGTTTAAATAAAAAAAAAACATAAATAACGACCCTTATTTTACGATGTTTTAAATTTGTTTCAGTCCACTGGTAATTATTAACATTTTCCTATAATTAAATATACGTATTTTTTGCGATTCAGTTTTCTGGTATATCACAAAAAGGGAAATAACTCTTTCATTTTTAAATTTACCTGGATAAACATACGTAAATAATTATCCGCCAATTACAGCACTAACCGGCAAAATGCAATTTTATTTCCGAATAATTCATTTAATAATTCTAATTTTTATTTAATTTTGTTTGTATAATAAAACGTAACTTGATATATATGAAATGCGTGTATATGGGACACGTTATGAATATTTTCCAGGGCTGTGACAAGAGCTGATATGAGCTTTCACAGGTCAGCTGAGAGCAGTCATTGCCAGAACAGACTTGCATAGAACGGTCATGGGTAGAACAGGTCAGAGCAGTCATAACTCTGACCAGAACGGTCAGGATTCTAGCGATGACCATGACTAGTCAGAGCGGTCAGGATTCTAGAGCAGACTTAGAGCTGTTCTAGAGCAGACTTGATACCTGTTTTAAGTTAACTTAAAGCAGCTTTTATGACTGCTTCAAGTTAACTTTATGAGAGGTTATGTCTGCACCCCACAGTATGCTTGTTGACGATCCTGCATCTATGAGTAATAAAACATGGATGTAGCGCTGCTCGACTTCTAGCAATAAATTCTGCCCAAACCAGTGCTATTTGCCGTCTTGAATTTACTATTAGACATTCGCATTGCTCATTGTTTAAGGCCTCATGATGACTTCAAAACGAAGAACAACAATAAAAGCGTTGTTCCATTGCTTGATTTATTGCAATGAATTTGTAGAGACTTTGTCTCATTTGCGTTTACTTCATATCCCTTTATTACCCTTTTTGATATTTATTATCTAATGTTTAGGTCTACAAGATTCTTAGAAGCAATGGCGCGATTTAGGCCTAATTTATGCTGATTGTTATTGATATGCAGAAGGGTAGTATTTGGCTTATGGTGAATTTAAAACTCCTAAGATAGGGATATTTTCTGTCAACTGTAGATAAAAAAAATTTACGGTAAAACCTTTCAAATTTTTTTCCTGAAGTATATTTGTACGTACTTTATACTACAAATTAAAAGAAAAAAACTTTTGGGTTACCCCGGGACTACGATCGTAAGTGAAAATTATGTAGTCTGAAACTACGATGATCATAAAATGAATGATTCAGTAGTTGAATAATGTGGTGTAGTTAGAAGTATGACTTTAATATTAATTCACTGGTGTTAAGTGAAGCATGTATACCACATACCTGGAATGATCTATTTATGTTTATCTTTTGTATTGTAGTGTCGATTGAACCGATAAAAGTTTGAAGGGTACAGTTGAAACAGCAGACCATGCTGACCAATCCGAAGTACCTGATGCCACTCTCGGTTAATGGGAATCCACACTGTGAGTGCCTTGGTTATACAGGCTGTTTTTTTTCCTGCGTTCTGAAGCTGTCTAATGTCATTGTATTTCTGTGTTCTTGGACTTTGATTTTTGTAATTACTATGTTTTTCTCCGCAGTTCTAGTGCCGATATTTTAAAACTTCATTTACTTAAAAAACATTAAATCATTTCGAAGTTAGAAATTAAATCCAGAGTTCGTAAGTCTTGTCCATTTATCAGTACTATTGTTATTAAAAACCAATAGAGCCCATATCAAGGGAACAAACAAAGCAGTGTAAAACCATCGGAAAAAATCGTTAACTGCAACGATTCTGACATTTGTTTTTGTTGAAATTATGGATTTCCTTTGTTTTGGTTCTAGTGCTGCTGGTGAGGAATTTGTTTGCAGTGTGGCCATGCAGCTCATTAAAATTATTGCAGTTGGAGTTGACATAATGTGTTATGGTCTCATGTTAATTTACTCCATATCCTTTCGTAAAATATTTGGTAAAGGCATTTTATGAAATAACAAAATACCGACGTTACTGTTTATTTATTTGCTGTATATGCGCATTTCGACAACTTATGTCTCATCAATGCAGATAAAATCCAAAACATGAATATGATGGGTTCAACTAGTGATGATGCACCAAAAACTCTGTTCAATTGCGGAAGTGGTTGGTAGCAACTCCATAGCAAGTGTCATTGAAACGTCGTTAAAAATTCAAAGGAATGTTCATCATGGCACTAAGTGGAAACATAATTTTTTATCACAGTTCAGACTGAAACTTCAAATTTATTCAC
Organism: Modiolus philippinarum; assembly: GCA_002080025.1. Classification (NCBI taxonomy): domain Eukaryota; kingdom Metazoa; phylum Mollusca; class Bivalvia; order Mytilida; family Modiolidae; genus Modiolus; species Modiolus philippinarum. Next base: position 13,290 of record MJUU01035516.1, on the reverse strand, counting down.
GCGGGACTGATATCTACTAAAACAATATTTTTAGTGATCGTATGAGATGAAATATTTTGAAGCCCTGATTGATGAGGTGGTTACGGTGATAACTGTGCGTAGTGAAAAAGTCCAAATAATTGATGTCATTTCTTGAGTAAGGAATCAACTGTGAAATACTCAAAAATTACTATTAATGGTAGGGAAATTCATAAATTGGAAATAAAATTTTCACTCTTTTTGTATTTGTTTTACTGAAATGATCATTTAATACAAGAACAAATACGAGATGGAACTCCAACAAATATGTAGACCGAGAAGATTCTGTTGTTTTTTTTTATCTTTATTTCTAGAGTATATATTGGCGAGATCCACCAGGCAATAAATCTGTCATTAGTAGAAAGAACATCATCAGTGTACTGTATATATAAGTGAGTTTGAAGGGTCTAGCATCTTTTACTTTCAGTCTCCCATATATTATAGAAATTAACTGCCTTTATCAAAATTCTAACCAATAAAAACAGCCTAATTCTTATTCTTATTATATGTATTGCATCCAGTTGATGTCATTAGTATTGAATTTAATCTCCCATTTTGATATTTTTGTTAATGAGCACTTCTTTAGGACTAATTTTGACTTTTCATATTGTTTGAAACCATTCGGTCGATGGCACGTCTGGAGAACCAGAGGTCCACGATGGCATAAAATTCTACCTTCCTCTTCATAGATATTTACTGTTGTTTTTTTTTACCATACCCAAATAAAACTAACCAGACTTCATTTTAGGTATTGCATTCGATGGTTGTCTTTGGTAATGGATTTCCCCTATTTTTTGGTTATGAGTACTATTTCTGACTAGTTTCGTTTTTTGCCTTTCATCCTTTTGGATTCTAATGAGGGGTTACTTCTTGAAACATATGTAAAGCATAACAAAATAAATTTACTGTTTATTATGCAACAGGGGTGTTTTTGTAGTTTAGCATCCACGCTGAAAAGTTAGATTATAGAGATATAGAGGAGTATCACAGTCTGCTCGACATAAAGGGGGGAGGGGGTACCACTGTCTGTTCGACATGTGGATAGCAGACAACTGACGAGCTGTACAAAGGAGTATGTACGATAAGAGGCATATTTGGCCCCCAAATCTAGCTATATTTTCAAACTGAGTTTTCCAATAAACTTTACTTGGTATATCCCAGTTGATATTTATACTATAACTAATCCGCGATTCTGATTATCGCAAAATATTCAACGAATGATCGAACAACGCAGTAATTAACGAATGCGCGCAGCGTGGTGTGAGGTTCCTCACTGTGTTGAAGACCGTACGGTGATCCCTAGATGCTTTGTTTTGGGTCGTTTTAACCTGGATATGAGATGTTGTCTTCTTGACATTTACCCCATTTCCTATCTTTTTCATATTTGCGCTTTTTTTAAAAAGGACATTTGCGCTTTTTCAAAGGACATTTTCGCTTAATTTTAAAACATGAACTACATATGCTTTTTCAGATGTAGGTCTAAACAAAAATAAATGCTTCAGGTATTGGCACAGTTGTCAAAAGTCACTACAATTATAAAAAAAAAAGTCTGGTGAATATTTTTATCCAAGTGCAAAAACAAATTAAGCTCTACTTCATTCCGCCATGCGGTTTTAAATGATACCATTCGAATACATAAAAAAGGCTTCGCGAGTTGCATAAAATTTTTTCCTTACTGTGAACTTGGATAAAATCTTGGTCATTTGTACCTCACTTGCTATTAGAAGAAAGGTAAACACAATTAAAAAATAAAAGGGGTGTTTAATTTAATACAGATGAGCAAAAAATTAAAGCGCAAATGTCCAACTTTTAGAAGCGCAAATGTCCACTTGAATCACATGTAAAAAAGCGCAAATGTCCTATGCCCATCTGCGTTAAGTGAAAATGATAGATTTTGCAATCATGCCTGAAATCTGGTTTATCATAACAAAAGAGTTAGCAACTGCATTTATTACACAAAAGTTAGATGAGAAATTGTCATATAAATTGCACTATCACTAAAACTGAATAAAACAAATTAGCTTCGATTGAGACCTCTCTTCGGTGCAGATAGATTAAAAACGCCTAGAAAACCATTTTTCAAAAGATAGTAAATTTTTGAAAGCAGACAAAGAGGAAATGAGGGTTATATTAGAAAAATTTGGGTTATGTTCAACGTCCGTTCTCGACTTTCCTGGGAATTTAATTAGATTTCATCCTCATTATTGTAGCTTCCTCCAACTCACTCCGTTCTAATAGAAACACATTGTAGCCCTATACCTTTTATATTCTTGCACGAAATTGCCTAGTGGCATATCAAAAGTCATATAAAAAGGCTAATACCGGAAAGAGGGGTAAGAGTTATAATCCATTCATAGGCTGTAAATTTGGTCTTTCTTTATTTAATTATTAAATTTTAAATTTGCATACAATAACAATTTTATGTAGCATATTTATAGTTAAAAAGGGATCCGGACAACTTTGTTACATATTTGAACAACGATGCCCTGTCATAAATGTCAAAGCCAGTGATATATAAATTATGCATACATTGCACAGGGAATCTTTTACAGTGAATTGTGAATTTTAATTGGATAAAAATAAGTCATTGTAATAACCAGTTTCCGAAAGAAATCATAAAATTTGACGGATTAAAAAGTCTATGGTTTAATTTCCCTGAATGATCAGGCTTTGCTAATCTTCGGACGAGAAAATCGTATGATGAGAACAGGTTATTACCTACCATATTAAATCTGTATTAAAATCTGTATGCATGGAAGCCATTAGAGAAAGAGGTATTTTCAATGCGCCCTTTTACATGCGTCTCCATTCATTTAAGTAATATCTGTCTCATTTACCATCCGTATAAGTTGTTGTCTTTGAGGTATGTTTGGTACCAATTTGGCTTAGGGTTGTCGTGCGTGTCAATGTCAACGCCTTTAGCTTTAAGCATTGCGACGAGAGTTTTTGCTGATCCCTCTGATCGCGTTCTCCAACATTAGTCACATGTCTGGGTCTGTGAAGCGCTATCAACAAATAGAGACACATTAGATGCCAGGTAAATGTGACACATTTACCTGGCATTGTTATGGAAGGTCTAATATCAAAAGATGCCAAAGGCCACTCTACTTGTCTTCTTTTGTCATCCTTGTTGTTGGTACTATTTCATACTCCTTGATATAGTAACAAAACCACGACTTTGTGTCGTCTTGATTTTGATTCGTGTAAGATGTCGCTGGTTAGGTTTAAATGGTGTCTATTTCCACAAGGACAACAGTTTGAACTATTATGCAGTTGAAGATTATTATGGAAGCTTCTACGTTAGGCATTGAAATTTTGATAAATGTTTCAATGTCACTTATTTTCTATCTAGATTGTCTAGCATTGAAAAATGGCAGATACAGTGCACTGTGATTTTGTGACCTATTACTTGATTTGCTTATGGTAGTGGCGTGCAGAAACGTCCTGTGAATGGTTTTTTAATGCTGGCTTTTAAATATGCTGAAAGGTCTACTCACTGGCCTTGCGAAAAACAGTGTTGTGGAGTGGAATGTAGCCACAGCCTCATATCGAAAGTATGGGATTGCAGGGATTAAATAGACAAATCGCAAAGTTCGTGCCACTCGTTTTCACCATAGCCACTATAATTACGGTGCTTGTTGTTTCTGTTGGAGAACGTCTCTCACCTTGCGCATGTCGATAATACGGCTTGATGAACTTTATATCGTAACGATCCTGGAAGCAATTTCAATGGTAATATATGCACCGTTTCGATCTCCACTGTTGTCTTTTATCTTTATCAGATCTTTGACGATAAGGTAGTCGCTCTCTAAGAATCCAGATTATTTTCAGTGTTTTCTGAATATCAGTTATCCTGTTGGTTGTCTCTTTGAACAGGTAAACCTGTTTTCTTCCTACTGCACTCTTTCAACACAGTCTCATTGATGATAAAAAGTTTTTGGCTATTATTATTTAAGCCCTGATTGGTACCAAAAAAATTGTTTTCTTTCTACGATAGGACTGGTGCTTTTGTATTCAGGAGAGAACAGCCTTTTCCATGTTCTATAAAATCGTTTTGCTTTATTTGGTATTCAAGGTTGCTTTTTCCCTTTCATATAGTTGGCATAAGTATTATGCAGTTGAAGATTATTATGGAAGCTTCTACGTTAGGCATTGAAATTTTGATAAATGTTTCAATGTCACATATTTTCTATCTAGATTGTCTAGCATTGAAAAATGGCAGATACAGTGCACTGTGATTTTGTGACCTATTACTTGATTTGCTTATGGTAGTGGTGTGCAGAAACGTCCTGTGAATGGTTTTTAATGCTGGCTTTTAAATATGCTGAAAGGTCTACTCACTGGCCTTGCGAAAAACAGTGTTGTGGAGTGGAATGTAGCCACAGCCTCATATCGAAAGTATGGAATTGCAGGGATTAAATAGACAAATCGCAAAGTTCGTGCCAATCGTTTTCACCATAGCCACTATAATTACGGTGCTTGTTGTTTCTGTTGGAGAACGTCTCTCACCTTGCGCATGTCGATAATACGGCTTGATGAACTTTATATCGTAACGATCCTGGAAGCAATTTCAATGGTAATATATGCACCGTTTCGCTCTCCACTGTTGTCTTTTATCTTTATCAGATCTTTGACGATAAGGTAGTCGCTCTCTAAGAATCCAGATTATTTTCAGTGTTTTCTGAATATCAGTTATCCTGTTGGTTGTCTCTTTGAACAGGTAAACCTGTTTTCTTCCTACTGCACTCTTTCAACACAGTCTCATTGATGATAAAAAGTTTTTGGCTATTATTATTTAAGCCCTGATTGGTACCAAAAAAATTGTTTTCTTTCTATGATAGGACTGGTGCTTTTGTATTCAGGAGAGAACAGCCTTTTCCATGTTCTATAAAATCGTTTTGCTTTATTTGGTATTCAAGGTTGCTTTTTCCCTTTCATATAGTTGGCATAAGTTTCACTTCTGAGAAGTTAAACAAAGTTGGGTAATATGGTCTCGATATTTAATCCAAAATTACACCCAAGAGAGAAGTTCCAAATGGAAAAAAAATCTGAAAACAAAATAGATTTATATTTTTTCGATCCAACTTAAAATACGTGAAGATGTTATTGTTTGGAATAACTTGTTCAATTACCAGCACACTGGTAGCATATGCTAATTGAAAATCGAAATCAAAATAATATCAAACGACATCATCAGCTAATACAGGTTGTCAAAAAAATCTCACATTGGTCATCAATGGACCCAACAAAGAATTTATGCAGGAGTGTTTTGATTTATATATTCCTGTCGCAGCGAAGCAGTTCCGAGCAATGGTAAATGAATAGATTCTTTCAATTGACAACATCTGTCATTTAAGACGACCTCTACGGGCTAAATATAACACCCGAATAGGAAAAGATTTGGGACTTTCAGCTCAGTTGGAAATAAACTATTGTAGACGCATCCTTTGGAGGATTAGATGATCCTGCCTACCAATCATTTTTGCCACCAAAATAAGCTTCAGTTAAAGTAAGACCCTGAGGAAAATCTAAAGTGTAAAACTTCTTGCTCGAATCACACTTTGGCTGGTTCCTGGCTTTATCAAATAAGCCATCATGATAGCCAGATTGCTTGCAACTAAAAGCCTGTCGAGAGATTATTGGCCTTTTCGACCACTTGGTTGTAATTGTATTAAAATGGACTTATTGTAGTACAGTTTCTCTCTACCAATTTTATTTTTAAATAGTTGACTTTGTTGCTTAAACATTTTTGTGATTTTGACAGAAGCTACAACTGGAAATGTTTTTTTCGATTTTACTTGTTTTGGTCGAATGGAGTCATCAAAGTAATATACACGGCAATATTTGCATTGGTAGATATTATCCATGTGAGCAAATTTATCTCTAGTCACAATCTCTTGATGTTACACATGTAATATTGCACGTCTTCTGACCTTCGACTTTCACCATCACGTACACTGAATAATATCTACGACTTTTGACCGCCTTTACATGCCAGAAATAAGATATTAAGTACGGTTATATTATTACCGA
>MJUU01035514.1:0-14897 GCA_002080025.1 Modiolus philippinarum | reverse complement strand
GTAACAGAAGTGACCTACGGAATTTCTTTGCGTACAGTGGAAAAAAAAACATTCTATCGGTTGCAATTTGGATTATTTTCAAACGTCTTTTTCGCAAAAGAGAAAAAATACACTGTTTCACGACTGAAGTTGAATCCATGAAAATGAGGTTTAAGTGTTCAAATAAGAGTCAGAACCAATCAAATCAATAAAAAAAGTCACAACCCTTTAGAATATCTCTTTTACTTCATTCAATGCTATCCATATTGAAAATTTAAAAGCGGAAAACATATCTAGGAAAAATAATGCAATCATCCCTCGAAAAATCAACTCCAATTGATGCTTAAAAGCATACTTAATTTCGAGGTAAAAATTCAGTTCATTCATGCATATCTTGTTTATTGCACACCAACATTTAGCCACCTTACCAACAATCATTTTATCGGGTACAGTGATCCTATAGGGCGCGTTTTCAAAAATCTTTCCTGTTAAATTCAATTAAGCCCCTGACACACTGAAAAATTTCGAGGTTTTTTTTTAAATTGAACCTCTATTTTTCTTTATAATTCCAGAAAATTAAACCTAAAGTTATCAAATAAGAAACAGCAATCAGATTTCATTTATTTCAAAAGCATTAACAGTTTTTTAAGACACCAGTGTCTTAACAGCTTTTTAAGACACCGGTGTCTTAACAGCTTTTTTAAGACACCAGTGCCATCTACAATGGTTTTCAAAATCAAAACATCAAAATAAACTATTTTTACAATAGCAAAAAAACATCTCATACCACCCAAGAGAACCAACTGGATGATTCAATCTCATTCGCAACCTCAAAATGTACCCAGAAATCACTTTTTGTCGAAATTGGACGAATTTGAAATTTTTACGTATTTTGGCGGCCATCTTATAAATGGCAACCACTTTAAATATTCTATGAATAAATTCCTTCCTCTGATCATACTGAACAATCATACAAAATATGCAAAGCAGTTCCTGAAATATTGCACCCTCTTGGTATCATACCACCATTGATTTTTCCCTATTTGTCCTTGTTAAATTGGTCATTTTCTTTGAACCATAGCACATTTACTGTCGTTTCAAATAAAGCGAAACTCTACCTAATTAATTAGATATGTAATGAGCACCCACAAAAATTTTGAGGAAAACTTTCATTGCATATAAGAAAATGCATTCCACCGGAAGTATACTACTATCAAAAATCAACTTTCACTTTCACTGCCAACCCGTGAAATGGTCATGTCATTGTTTTTACAAAAATAAATCTATTACAACTGATATGAATAAAATGAAGATTCTTTTGGGTACCCAAGATGTTCAGCTTTCAAACAGTGTGCAGGTTAATTACATTGGATACAGAATATTTCAATCATCCCATAGAAATATCCATACTCCATTGATAAGTACTATTTTAACATACAACCTTTGGCGGAAGAATTTTCTTTTGGTGGTATGATACCTCTAGTTTTTAACGTAAAATAGCGGCAATCTTGGAAATGGCGGTTATTTTGAAAATTCAAATCACACAGCATACAACTTCAGTTGGTGATCCAACTATGTACAAAGTTTGAAATCATGTCATTCAGTCATTTCAAAATAATAAGTAAGACAAGAATTATTGGAAGAATAAAAGGAAAAAGAAAAATTAGAATAAATGTTGAAAAATAACATGTCAACATGCCTTCGTCTGGCGTAACATAATAAGATACATTAAAAGAATTTAAACAATCTCCAGATATTTAAATAAAACTATTCAAACCAGAAAAATGCAAACACAGTTTTTACATATATCTTATGAAAAGCATTGTCTCTTTAATTTGCTAAATGTTATTTTATGTATTTTTTCAGTAATACAAAAATGTATTTTTCAGAATGGTAGATGGTGGACTAATTATAGGATAATGACAAGATTATACAATGTATTATTTTTATTCGTTCATTACGGCATATTATCATGTGAAATATATAATATTAATGAATAAATTAATGAATATAGCAATATCATTTTGGTTATGTTATAATGAATTTAGCTTCATTAAATTCTGCTTTATCAGTAATTTGTATGACACAGTGGCTGATCATGTAAGTAACGGGTTTGCTTGATGCTGGCGGTATTAAAGTCTGTATCAAACTGGCCTATGTTCCACATTAAAACATAGAAGAAGCCACAGCCTGCTAAGCTCACCTCGTTGCACAGCATTGTCACATGTTAAACATGTCAGTAATATGAATGGACTATAATCATTCTTTTTAACAGATTCATTCATGTGTAAAAGGCAGGTCGGTCAAAGACTGTCATCCAAAAATACATCACACATACCAATATGGTTGATGTAGTACATGTCAGTAAACAAAATAGACCTTAACCATTCTAATTAACCAAGTCCCTCATGCGTAAAAATGAAGGTCACAGTCAGCATCCGAAGCATGCATTGTTGTTGTCATCCCAGAGGGCATCATTCATACCAATATGGTTGATGTGGGACATGTCAGTAACTGGGAATGGACTTTGACCATTCTACCTTACCAAGTCGCTCATGCGTATAATACAGGTCACGGACAGCATCCGAAGCATATTTTGTTGTTGTTATCCCAAAATGCATCATATATACCAATATGGTTGATGATGGACGTGTCAGTAACCGGGAATTGACTTAACTATTCTACCTAACCAAGTCGCTCATGTGTAAATGTAGGTCACAGGCAGCATCTGAAGCATGCATTCTTGTCGTCATCCAAAAGTGCATCATACATATCAATATGGTTGATGTGGGAAATGTTAGTAACCGGGAATGAACTTTAACCATTCTACCTAACCAAGTCGCTCATGCGTAAATTGTAGGTCACAGACAGCATCCGAAGCATGAATTGTTGTTGTCATCCCAAAAATGCATCATACATGCGAATATCGTTGATGTGGGACATGCAAGTAACCGGAAATGGACTTTAACGATTCTACCTAACCAAGTCGCTCATGCGTAAAATGTAGGTCACAGACAGCATCCGAAGCATGAATTGTTGCTGTCAACCCAAAATGAATCATACATACCAATATTGTTGATGTGGGACATGTCAGTAACCGGGAATGGACTTTAACCATTTTTCCTAACCGGACGCCGAGGCTGACGCTCGGGGTACCGCATAAGCCCCCTTTACTTCACTAAAAATCATGCATTTAACAGTTAAGAGGTAAACATATCTGAAATGAAAAGTATTAAAACAGTTTCCTTAGGTCAATCGCAAAAAACGGCTTGCAAATAGAAAGCATGTAACTTGAGTAGAAAAATAGGCTGCGGCAGTATTAAGTGAAAATAGTTCTCACAAACAACGAAATGGATCTGACAATATCAAATGTTAAAAAAATAGATATGTTGATAGAAAAACAAAAAAATAAGCACATTTATTAAAAAAAAACCTATACCTACATCAGATGGTTTTTATGCCCCGCCTACGAAAGTGGGGGGGGGAGGGCATATAGTGTTCGGGTCTGTCCGTCCGTCCATCCGTTCGTCCGTTCTTCTGTTCGTCCGTTCGTCCGTCCGTCCGTCCCAAGTCAGGTTAAGCGTCAGGTTTAAGTTTTTTCTGTGAAGGATGTATCCTATAGTAACGACACTTTGTATAAATACACATTAGGGTATAATTAAACAAAAATCATAATTAAAATTTGTCCATGCTACCAACTTCATGCTTCACTGATCATGGAAAAAAGAGGGGGTATTATGAGGTTTACCCTTAGGTTGAAGTTTTTTTTTCTGTGAAGGATGTATGCTATTATCATGAAACTTTGTATAAATACACATTTGGATATAATTAAACAAAAATCATAATAAAAATTTATCCATGCTACCAACTTCATGCTTCACTGATCATGGAAAAAAGAGGGGGGTATTATGAGGTTTACCCTTAGGTTGAAGTTTTTTTTTTCTGTTAAGGATGTGTGCTATTATCATGAAATTTTGTATAAATATACATTACAGTATAATTAATCCAAAGTCGTAATAAAAATTTATCCTTACTACCAACTTCATGCTATTATGGAAAAAGGGGGATAGTATGAGATTAAACCTCAGATTTAAGTTTCTTTTCTGTGACGGATGTATGCTTTGATTATTAAACTTTGTATAAATACACATTAGGAGGAAATAAATAAGCAAAAAACATAAAAAAATATTTACCCATGCCACTAACTTCATGCTTCACTGATTACGGAAGAAAGTGGGATAGTTTGACGTTTATCCATAGGTTTAAGTTTCTTTTCTGTGGAGGATGTATGCTATTATCATTAAACACCCATTAAATTAAATATCCATTAGGGTATAATTATAAAAAAATCATAATAAAAATATATCCATGGAACCAACTGCATGTTTTACTGATCACGAAATATAGCATTGTTCAAAATAGTTGAGAGGCGGGGTATTGTGTCCGTTAGACACATATTCATGTTTTTAAATAAAAGCAATTTAAAATTTGGCGAAAAACTGAACTCCTCTTGATTATTCATGACTTTAACACTGGAACTGTTTCTGGAAAAAAAGATAATTAAAAGTTTTTGAAGTTTTTCATGTTTTTTATTATGATATGTTTTTCAAATTATGAAAAGAAAATAGACAAATTCATTTCAGTGTATTTGAATGATTAACATCAGAAGATTTCGAAAAGTTTGCATGATATTCAAAACACCTTTTTTTCAAAAAAATAACTAGGTTGCACTACAGAGACTTTAAATGTTTCGTTGTTTTTGATAGGAAAAACCTGCGTTACTGAAATACGTACTGCAGACTAGAATCAAACTTGAAACAATAACAAGGTCACTTATGCATGAGATAGGCCAGATTGTCTTACATTTGGAGCTTTGCAACTAAAAAGCAACGCAAAAGGCAAGTCGAAAGTTCCGATAGCTGCTACGGTCATGTCATATTTTTTGCTTCTGTAGCCACAGAATTGCCAGGAACATTGCCAGCAAAGCATAAAACACATCTGTACTATTTTCAGTTTCATGAAAGGTATTGCGAAACGTAGACCTACACAGTCAGTAGTAAGGCAGAAAATGCACTGGTCAGATGCTTTAATGTCATCTCTCTGGTTGATTATGGCTGAATTAACCAAGTTAACATCTCCAAAGTATAATATATGGTATGTATAACATATGGTATGTCGAGATAATCATAAGTAAGTAGCTCTGCTGGTTGCAAATTGTGTTCTCCTTTACAGTTGTCCCTGCTTTAAAAATCAGTATCTGATGGTTATCCATGACTTCCCATACTCGCCGATAAGAATGTATATTCTGCATGTGCCACAGCCAGTGATACAATATACCAAAACAAAACCATGTGTAATTTAGAAATCTCTTTCTGTCAAATATGCTAATAATTTGAAAAAACATAGTTTTGTAATGAAATACGGTTATCAATACAGAATATAAGATACTTTACATTGTATTACCCTAAAATTCATTTGCCACATACAAAAACGAAACAAAATGATAATACATGTAAATGATTTTTTTCAAAAACTGTCCACACATATGGTGCTCGCACTGTTACTAAGGTAGTAAATCATCAGCGGAATCTCGCTTGTTCTGTCTTTCTGAAAAGTGTGTAGAACTGTGCAACAATTGATGTCGCTCAATCTATGATATCACAAAATAATGGTTTTCCGTTTGCAGAAGTTGACGAACTCAGATAAGTAGCACCAAAAGGATTCATTGACGTTTTCAATCTTTGAACAATGTCATATTGTAATCTGTGTGGTATGATTGCCATAAAATACATATTTTCTCTTGCAGTTTTTATGAAAAATGGAACCAAAACACTAGAAATTTTAATCCAACGAAAACCCTTTTCTCGTTGAAAATAAATGCTCAATAAATGCAAATCTGCGCAATTAGCTTACAAAATTGTACGGACTGTCATGTACTGGCAAGATGTTTTATGCGAATTCCTGTGGCATTCATATCTGTGTGAATTCAGAAATTTATTTTTCCCACTTTTAATTTGGAAACATTGTTCGACCATAGATAATGTCTCACAAATATTACACAGATGTCTTGTAATGTCTTAATCTGTTTGAACGACTACGAATTTTTCTACCAAATGTTTACGACCAGCAAATCTTTCAATGTCGTACGATCGAAAATTCGGCCGGTTGGCTGATCTATTTTTTAGTCACTCAAAACAGGATAAAGGGAAAGGAAATGAAAATACGTTCCGTTTATAATAAATCTCGGTATATAGGAATGTGTTTTTGTTATCAAGGTCAAAAATAAGTAACAATCAATCTGCGTGTTCGATTTGTATCGAATTAATTGTGATAGGTTTTGACAGGAAGTGGACACAAAATTTCAGTGGAAGAAACATTTGTGATTTTTCTACGAAGGCAGATCCCAGCAAGGCAGACACTAAATCAGTCGAATATCAGGGGTTATACCTATAACTATCACTGTCGTTATTCCCTATCTTGAGATTTTGGTCTCTCGAATCAAAGTAAGAATTGTCAAGAACTTACAGTTTTGCTGCCAACGATAACAGTTATATGTCTTATCTATCAATTCAAGACATGTAGAAGCCTTTGAAATGACAACATTACTAGTTATAACCACGAGTTTACTGTGTTTATCCATAGGAGGTAAGACTATTTCTGACAATAACCCTAACGGTCACACAACATATGCATGTTTTAAGTATCCCGAGCTTAATAGAAATCTCACACAGAATGTTATATTTTCTTTTATAAGATATTTCGTAGTTCTTAACTCAAAAAATAAAATAAAATAGATGTCACCGATCATCTTTTTCTGTTTAATATCACACTCAGTAGGAGAGAAATGTATTTCTAGAGGCTTTGTCTCATGTACATTTACTCCAAATCCTATCATTGTTTATTTGAAAACCAAGTCAAATTTGTTGTTTTCCAGCAAACTTGCAACGAAAATTTAGGTAACTCTGATGACTTCCTTGCCGTTTAGGTAACATATGAAATAATTATCAGATTGATTTTTTCTCGTTTTCAATATTGAAGACAGATAAACTTTAGCTACCCGTTGATTGATTGATTTTATATTGTTTAACGTCTACTGAGCAATAAGCAATAAGCTACCTGTTGAACCGAGAAAAAAATATGTATGTAACCGTTTGATTAAAAGGGATGTTTTATGTAGTTTGAGTTATAGAAAATTATTACGGGAAAGGGAGCTAATCCGCAGCCAAGTGAATACAATATAACGTTTAATACTTGTCAATTCATCATGAAATTAATTAACAATGAAAAGGTCAAGAAAAGAACATTCTTGCTAGAAAATCAAATCAATTTCATAACCGACTCTTTTGCACCAATGCAATTGCTTCATGTATTGGTGTCGGCCTAAATTTAATGAGGATAGGGTTAAGGTGATATGAATAGGAGAAAAATGTCTCTGATCTCCATATTTTACTAACGGTATAGCATCAAAAATGTAAAGTAAGAGTAAAAACAAAATTAAGTCTAAATCAGAAAACAATTTTTCTATCTTGTTTGACAGTCAAAATGTCACACTAGGATGTTAGATTATGTGTACTCTAAAAAGACTTCTGAATCTGTTGACTGTTCTACACAGCTTCCATACTAATTGGTGCTAATTATCTTTTATCAGGGTTCTTGAAACTTTTTTCACATTGTATTTTGCTATTCCTCAACACATGAACACATTGATATTGGGCGTGTATTGAGACATTAATTCAATTAGTTCTTGAAGTATACCAATCATATGATAGATGTGTTTCATCTTTGTCAGATCACTGACGACATTTTAATTAAGAACACTTGTCCTTGTTTTGCACCGGCTTTCTGTCCAATAGTCGTGATAGTGCATCGCTGCTAAGAGTATAAACAACATCTGTTTATTTGTTTGCACCATGTCTAATTGTATTTCGAGAATGGATTGGTGGTGGTGCTTCAATTTGAGAAGAATATAAATGTGTCATATTACGCTGTTTATTTTCATCGGACATAAATGCTTTCCGCTTTATTTCTGGTAGATTCATCTCCAAGATTCTGTCATTTCTCTCGCTCATTGTCGATGGAAATGATATCTTCTATACAATATATATGCAAACCATTGTTTGTTGAATGACACAGTCTGGAAGCTTCTTCTGCTTTTGAAAGAGCATTGCTTTGTTTTCTTTTCAGAACTTGGTTCTTTCAGTCTCCCAGTGACAGCTAGGTAAATGTACCCTCTCCATTTGTCGGATATTATCTTGTCGGGTCTATGCATCAGTAACTCGAGCTAAAGAAGTGCATTAAAGATGAGGTCAAATATTTGCTCGGTAGACAGTCCTTCTTTGGTTCTGTGAAGCGATTAAATGGTTTTCCCTAAGTATTGGAAGACTGTTCAGTGCATTCTGTGGCAGTATTTATAGCATTTTACATTCTTTAATTTGTAGTTATGGTATATTTCTACCAATAAAAATGTAATAATACATAGCGGACCTCTTTTTGTACTGCTACGAATTTCAGTTTATGACCAACATCAGCAAAGACTCATCTAAACAGCATTTAATTGAAGTTTAACAACACTTTCCGATATTTGGATGATATTTTAACTTTAAAGAATGACGACTTCAATACGTATTGTAAGGAAATTTACCCAAAAGAACTTACTTTGGATTTGCAACTGCAAGCAATAGCCGATGTCACCCCAAACCCCCAATTCGATGATTCCACCTTGTTCGCAGCCTCAAAATCTACCTAGAAATCAATTTTCGTTGATTTCCGACAATGTTGAAATTTTGACGTATTTTGGCGGCCATGTTGGAAATGGCGGCCATTTTGAAAAAAAAATTTCATGGAGAGCACAACCCCTCAAGGTGATCTAACTTCCTGCCAAGTTTCATTCAATTACATCAAGCCGTCTCAAAATGACAGCGCGGACAAAATTATTGGAAGAAAAAGAATAATAACAAGTTATAACTGTGTTCGCAAGCGAAACACAAAAGTCTCCCAAACGAACTCCCATATCAGATTCCTGGGCATTATAAAACCCCCTTTCAAAAAAAATGAGCAGGGGTTCCCCTTATAATTTGCTTTATACATATAGTTGAAATCGAAACATAACACACAGCATAAAACACGTTTTTCTCAAAATTAAAGCTTTCTGGTTACAACCAATTTTAAATCTGGTTCAAAAAAAAAAAATTTGGGCAGGGGTTCCCCTTATAACCTAAAAATAATACATATAGCTGTAATGAAAATACAATTATCAATAACAAATATGTTTCTCAAAATTTCAACTTTTTTTAGTGGTTTCCATGTTTTTCTCAAAATTATAGCTTTCTGGTTTGGTTTCCATGGCACCCAAATGTTCCATTATCCATTATAACAATTTTTTTACCTGGTTCTAAATAGAAATTGGGCATGGGTTCCCCTTTTAACCTAAAATTAATACATATAGCTGTAATGAAATTATCAATAATAAATACATTTTCTCGAAATTTCAACTTTTTTGAATGGTTTCCAAGGCAACGGAATTAATTTTTGAATTTCCAATCCCGTGGAACCCTTTTTTACACGAATCACATCTTCCCTATGAAGATTCGTGGAGTTACAGTAGATAGTTTTTAAGATACAGTAAAACAATTGTGAAAAAATTCAAAATTTCATTTTCCCTTAGGGTTAACATGGAGGACCCCACCCCTCTTTGAACCCCCAAATATAAACTTAATAAACCCCCTTTTGAAAAATTTTTGCATGTTGCACAACTAGATATATGGGGCTAACATCCTACAAAGTTTGAAAGCTGTAGGTGAAATAGTCTCTGAGATCTGGTTCGGACAAGGTCATCCGGACGAATAGAAAGAAAGAAGAATGATAACTAGACATTACTAACAATTAGTTCGGATTAAGGGAGATAATCCAAATTCAATATTTGGCAAAAGAATCAAGAAAGATAACTACTGATGATATATGCCTGCGCTGTTGGAAGTTGTTAACTGATAAGATAACGCAACTATTTTGTAAACATACCCGAGATTAATATTGATTTTTAATTAAATGTTATGACCCTATTATAATACAATGTAGCTGATAAAAATTCGGATACAGTATTCCCCCATTTATTTTGAAAATGTGTTTTAATGAAAGAAATGGAAAACAATAAAACTGACATCAATTTTTGTTCCAGAAATAAGGCAGGGAGTTTGGAACCAATCTAGAGATTAAAAAAAAATTAAAACCTGGATATTCAATAATTTAAAATTACTTGTATTTATAAAATAAAATTAAAAAAAACTGAAAGTTTGACCATGAGGCACATCCCGCTCCGTACCATTACCATCTCTCGTGGAATATTGGTAAAACAAGAACAACAAAAAAGGAATGTAAAGTATATTTCATGACGTTTGTGTATACATGTATAATATTCTAGGAAAACGAATAAACTATGCACTTTCGATCCACGAAAGCATCTTAGATATATTTGTTTTCTTAGCATTGTAAGAAGAAATGCCCGAGTTTTATGTCCACTGAGCCATGTTTCAGCAATCAGGATGAGAACAAGTTAATCAGTTCATAAAATTATACGTAAAAGAAGAAATTTATAAAGTTGAAAGGGACAACCGGGGGAACGAGTTTTGATGGCCACTGGAAAAGGGAAGAATTGGGTAGGGGCATGAAATTTAGCCTTCTATACAACCCAAAGTGAATCTGCTGTCCTAATAACAATATAGAAGGGGTCTTTAAACTGCATGGAGCGTATAATTACCTGGCTACTCCGCATAGACAGGCGGCATTCCCCATCCACTACCTGGGGACGCACCCGGGCAGCTCTGTAGCCGTAGCCCCTGAAAACCGATTCGTAGTAATTTTGACGGATAATACAAGCCGTGACAATGGTTCCAATTTATTCCTATTATTATTTTCAAAATGATAACAATAATAAAATTGTAATAAGGGAAAAGAGGAAGGTTTACTTTTGTCTGGTTGACTGATTATGTATAGGACCGGATTGTAAGAAAACATATACATCCCAGATTCACAAATCGAAAACAAAAAAGGCATACATAAACTTTGCAGAAGGAAATAACCAGATATGTAATAAATTCAATTTTTGGACAACCAATTTATACCGACAGATTTCATAAGATAATTTATTATAACTAATGGGTTCGGACAATTTATTATTACCCCTCGATGATTTCAAACCAAATAGCCTTTTTTTATTGAATCTGTTGTATTGTATTTAATTTATCGGAGGAAAAAAACACGCGAAATTTATTTTCTTTCAAAGAAATTTTTAAATTTGAATAAATTATTGTCGAATTAGCAAGATATTTGATTTTTATTCATTTCTAATCAATCAATTGATTTTATTTCTTGATTATTTTTTCACATACATTGTACGACAGCAGTATGTTGCATCATTTACTTGGTATAAGCTTAACGGGGAAGCAATCATAAAGGTGTTTCTTGACTTTCCCCATTTACTGCATGCGTTTATTAAAGCATTACAGTATACAAATTGCGAGTAAAATATATTAAAAATTGGCAAGGGAAATTGACCACGTGAAAGAAATGAATGTTGACATTTTCCCCTATATCCTTCTTTGGACTTACTTTTGTATTTGATTTCAATACATATTCCTTGGGTTTTGAAAACAAAGAGATCATATTTTTTTTTCGTGCTGGCAGATAGCAGAAAGATGTGTTTACAGTGTTTGTAAGTCGCTATGTGAGTACATGCCATGTTACTATCTTGCTCAGTTGACTGAAATCTCTATAATTTAACGTCACCTTAGATTGATATATGTGGGTATATCACCAACCAAACCCCATAACCACACCTCAGTTTGAAAGGATCAATATTATCATAAATGACTTGAATAGAAATATAGTCGGGTTCTTCGAATTTGCGATGCATTTTATAGGGTTAACTAACTATTTATTTATTTATCTAGAATGGACTCAAAAAATCTATTTTGTTTTTTGTGTTATCTCTACGACAGGACATAACATAGCAGGGGGCTTTGTTTGTTATCGGATATGTAAATATCCTTAATTATTCAAACATGGTGTTATCAAATATACATGAACATGTACAGCGTTTGCAGGAAAGCTTTTATTCCCCCCTTTTCACGAAACCATAAAAATCCATTGATATTAGGTACCAAATATATTTGCACACATTCAGCAACTTCAAAATAATGCTACTATAAGCTACTTATGCTGTATGTATTTATAATACACTTCAACATAAAAGCTTTTACATTACGTTTCTTTTTATTTTCTTAAGTTTTCTTTTTATCAAATTGGAGATTTCAAATCCAATACTATTGGAAAAGCTTGCCGTAGTCAGACACATTTAATTATATGTCTCTGTCGAGTATGTACTCACGAATTGTTCTATAACATAGTTTTCTTTAGTATGGCATTTGGAACGAATATGATCGTGTCATTTAGAGTTTAACGTATACCAGTGTCAAAATCTATTCTTCATTAAAAACCTTTTAACAAACGAATCGGGGAAGAAATCGGGTAAGAATATGTGAATCCGCTGAGATGAATTGGCGAAAACAAAAGGTGCGGCGGTTTCGGGGGTAAGGAGCCCATTTTCTGGATTTTATCTATTTTAAATTTTTATTTTATTTTATCTTTTTTTTTATTTATGTTATCATTCATTTATTTTCTTTTTTTTTTTGGCAAAAACGTAATGGTCAAAAATTGAAATGCTAATTTGTTAAAACAGTATTTTCAATTTGTTTTTGACATGATTACAATTATTTTCACCATTATTTTGCATTTTCACAGATCCCAGCCGGTGGTTTAGGTGCAATAGTATATAGCATGCAGTAGTAAAGTCAGTGCATTTTTCTCAAAATAGCATTTCATTAATAAGCTTTTATTTGTAGTGATTTTTTAAAGATAAATTTATAAATTATCATTTGCTTTAATTTTATTTGAACTCTTAATTATTCATGTCTTATATAATTCTGCTATTGTGCAATCTGATATGAATTGATAAAGGTGTATACCAATACACAAGTTACAATTGCATGTTTAAATGTCACTGAATGTTTTGGTAAGTCAAACCATAGATTTACAACAGATTTATAAATCTATGGTCAAACAGCAAACAATTAACTTTATGTTGTTATCAGTGATACCCTTTTACACAAATAATGAAATTACTTTATTTTTTTCAAATATTGTCGATCTTTGCACTAAAATGGAAGCAAGAATAATGCATTTTTTAATTTCGAAATTTATATAGCAAAAAACCTTGTTCAATCAGCTATCCAATGGTAGGATATTCGAATATATGCAAAAATGTTAAGTATTTTTAAAAATATTTTAAAAATCACTCCCCATTCCAATTTTGCAATATTTTATAAAGATAGTTAAAGATTGATAGGACTGAAAAGAAAATAAATATGGAAGCAAGAATTCATAACCCAATATTAATATAAAATATATCATTAAAAAGAGGAAGAATAGAGGAATTTAAATATAGGATATTCCAATCGATTATTTGATTAGAAAAGGGTTAAACTGTCTTCTAAACTTATATTTACGTGCAAAGTCTTTATCTTTATTTTACCCGATAGTGATAGAAAATCCGCGCATGCGCTGCGAGACCGAACTAATTGTTGATAATGTTTGCAATTGCAAGCAATAGCTGATGTCGCCCCTGGCAGCCAATTCGATGATTCCATCTTGTTCGCAGCGTCAAAATCTACCTAGAAATCAATTTTCGTTGAAATCCGACAAAGTTGAAATTTTGACGTATTTTGGCGGCCATCTTTGAAATTGCGGCCATTTTGAAAAAAAAATATTAAAACGCACATCTTCATATGGTGGTCCAACTTTCTACCAAGTTTCATGAACTTCTGATCATGCATCGCTGAGTAATTGACCGGACAAACTTTGGCTGGAATAATAATAATAATAACTAGATTTGCAATTGCAAGCAATAGCTGATGTCGCCCCCGGCAGCCAATTCGATGATTCCATCTTGTTCGCAGCGTCAAAATCTACCTAGAAATCAATTTTCGTTGAAATCCGACAAAGTTGAAATTTTGACGTATTTTGGCGGCCATCTTGGAAATTGCGGCCATTTTGAAAACAAAATATTAAAACGCACATCTTCATATGGTGATCCAACTTTATGTCAAGTTTCATGAACTTCTGATCATGCCTCGCTGAGTAATTGACCGGACAAACTTTGGCTGGAATAATTATAATAATAACAAGTTATAACTGTGTTCGCAAGCGAAACACAAAAGTCTCCCAAACGAACTCCCATATCGGATTCCTGGGCATTTTAAAACCCCCTTTGAAAAAAAAATTGAGCAGGGGTTCCCCTTATAATTTACTTTATACATATAGTTGAAATCAAAACATAACACACAGCAGAAAACATGTTTTTCTCAAAATTATAACTTGTTGGCTTGGTTTCCATGGCAACCAAATAATCCATTATCCATAACAATGAATTTCATACCTTGTTTAAAAAGAAATTTGGGCAGGGGGTCCCCTTATAACCTAAATAGTACATATAGCTGTAATGAAAATACAATTATCAATAATAAACGTGTCTTCTCAAAATTTCAATTTTTTGTATGGTTTCCATGGCAACGGTTCTAATTTTGAAATTTCTAATCCTGTGGGACCCTTTCTCACATGACAAACATCTTTCCTATGAAGTTTCATGGAGTTACAGCTTCTTGTTTTCAAGATACAGTGAAAAAATGGTGAAAAAAAATTCTAAATTTCATTTTCCCATAGGGTTAACATGGAGGACCCCACCCCTATTTGAGCCACCCAAATGTACCCTTAATGGACCCCAATCTTAAAATTTTTTTGATTATGCACAACTAGATGCATGGGGCTAACATGATACAAAGTTTCAAAGCTCTAGGTTAAAAGGTCTC
>MJUU01035511.1:37871-76168 GCA_002080025.1 Modiolus philippinarum | reverse complement strand
TTGGCGGCAGCAAAGATTCAGACATTTCCAGTGACACTTCATCATAAGCTGGATAGTACTCGCCTGAAACGTAAACCTTTTCCATTTCTTGACGCAATATTGCGGCTGCTGTGTACAGTATATACTCATTGTCGCTGTCATAGGGGCTTTTGCTACTTGTGCTGCTGACTTCTGATTTTATTTGTATTGTCTCCATTTCAGTTTTAATTTCATTTGCTGCTTTTACTGCCTCACCTATGGAAATATTACTGGAAAATACTTTGCTTGATTTACCTTGGCCCTGTTGAGACAAAATTACTATTGATTCATTATAGTGTTTCTCTAACTTTGCTCTAAGTTTGGATGTATTATTATAGTTCATACTGATATTAGCAGGAAGAAAGGACTGAAAAATTTGTAAAATTGGTGATAAATGGAAAGATTTCTTTTCCAGTAGAAGTTCCTTGTCAAGAAATTTCACGAGCTTCTCGAAAGCTATATCATGTTCCAAATTCTGAGCTTTTGGTTTTTGTGACAAATAAGTTCTCATACATGCAGAATGGTAAAGAGCATTATCAAGCAAAGTCTCATTTTCGGTTCGAAATACCATTTCATTATCCCCGTATGCTATGGCAGCGTCTCTAATATTGACAAGCCTGTCTGAAGAAGCTATTTTATGTGATGTTTTAACTTTTTTGTGAGTTAGTTTCTTACAAATTAAGCAAACAGAAGAGTCAACAGGATAATAATCAGATTTGGAAATAGTTGAGGAAGATTGTGTAAGCTGGACATCGCTTTCAGTATTTTTGCAGCTAAGTGATCGTATTGCAGGCTCTAATGCTGCGTTCAGACGTACATATAATGTGCATCGAATACGTAGCGAAAACGTTTTTCGATGCGCATTCGATACTTATTACGTGTGAACGCAACGTTACAGATACGTTTTGAGTAAACTAATTACTGATTCGCATTAGTTTAATACGCATCGAATGCGAATCAATTCGAATTACGTGTGAACGCAGCATAAATTACGTTTGCTAGTGTAATTTTTGTAGCAGGAGCAATGATAACGAAACACTAAAGTTTCAGGTGACTGAGACGATTTGGAATCAAAAACATCATGAAATAAGTCGCCACGTCTTGTTTCGGCTGCCACTCGCAAACTTTCTGTACCTGATTGTGTGGATAATGTTAGACTTTCATCTGAAACTTCATTGCAAATAATGCATTTGTCAAAATCGCGGTCAAAATGTCCAATTTTTAAATCAGAAGGACCAAACTTCACAGAACACTCAAATGGGTCCATATCAGAAGTATACCATGCGAGCACACCTTAAACACAAACATACCTAAACCAAATTTCTTTGTTTTAATTAAAACACACAGCAAATGAAAGTGTAAATCAATACATCACATCCTTAAGATAACAACAATTTCATAAATTCAATACACAAAAGCAGATATTGTAGAAATACTCTTCCAAACTACCAACATGATTCGACCTTAATAGACCTAAATATTAAATAACGACCAAATCGGTACAACCACGTTCGATTACGGAATTAGACTTATTAGCAAAACACACCTTTGAATTGAAAATTCATGAAGTATAAAACAAGCGTTTAAAAAAACAATAATCGTAAATGATAGGGCAAATAATTGTAAAAGTACCAACGTATGAATATTTTGAATCATTCGCGTGAATAATAAATGCCGGCACAAAAACATCAATTTATACCCTAGATTTTACCTTGTTTATAAACGTCATTTGTTGTCTGTTGTTAAATCGATAATCAGTAGTTGAAACGCAATTTAAATCATTATTACCTGTATTTTGATTAGCACCTATTTTTAATTTGAAAAAGACAAGATAAACACTATAATATTGTACTTCAAGCAGTCACGGGTCATGATAAACAGTAGGGTTACGTTAAAAAACGCCATTTCTAACGTCAAAGGGACCACAACTCAATGCGACGACAGACATTTTCTGACAGATAAGATGTTGAAGAAAAATTAGGAACAAAAAAATTCCATGGGGCTTTTGGGTACTTTAAACTTAACTTCTTAATTAAGCGACTTTTTCAATATCGACCGCCCTACTATTAACACTAAAGTCTGTTTCACTTCCTTTAGATAATAGAAATTCTCTTCTGCTGACTTTAATATTTCATATTTCGGCACCGGAAGTTGCATTGTTGTGTAAAAATATTATACACTCCTGGAACCTTATTAAATTTGATGATTTCCAATACACGTTGAAAGAAAAAAGACTTTTGAAAAATGCTCCATGCTTTTAAATGGATGATATTTTCCGCGCACAATTATCGACTAGACTGGACCATTCTGAAATAGGTATATGCAGGTATATCTTTAAGTCAGATGATAAACAAGTCTCACTTTGGCTTTTACCATGTGCTTGGACCCCCTTTTTATTTAAGAAAAAACATACCCGTAAATGATATAATTCAACAAAATACTTAAACATGTAATTGAAATATACATGTATTAAACCCAAAAGAAATATTTGAAATGAATTGTTAATGTACTGCTAATTTCTATTCGGTGTTTACAAACAAAAAGTCCCTGGATAACAATTGTTAACCCCGAACGAGTACTCCATAGAGTACACCTTGCTATTATTAGGTAGGTCAAATCGGGTCATCTAATTCATCAAGTTACTTGGTCGCCCTTAAAATAGAACAATCCAACACTCAGAAATTTTCACCTGTTTGAAAAAAATTGTGAAAATGCACATGACTGCAGACTTTTGTGCATGTCGTAGACGGCGAATTCAACGTTTTCCGGTTATGTAAGGCTGATTATAAAGTTATTGCCAAATAGTCAATTTGATATATTTTACCTGTATGTTTTCAATATACGAGCAGACGATATTTTTATACGTTTCTGTCTGAACTAGACACAGAGTTATCGTCCATTATTTTATGGGTTTTAGAAAAGTAATTATGAAGACAAAATAAGCCGTAGTTTTGTCTAGATTGTAACTCTTTTAACGTTACAAAATGTTTAGAATGTAACAGGAATATTTTCATGTAAATTATGATACTGGTATAAGTAAATATGCAGTTTCTAGATTTACATCGTACAAATCAATTGTTATATTTTATTGTATATAGATATTTGTAAATACTAAACTAGCTTTTAGTCCTCGAAGACGCACGACCACCTCCACAAGAGTACTCCGGTACGATGGTGAGGACTGGGCAACTGCACCATTCAATGTGTAGAATGGGTCTTGGTCTCTCGGGGCCAAGACATGCAGGCTAACGGCGGCGCATATCGTAGTTAGGGCTTTGAGTTCTTCAAAGTCCTTCTACACCCAAAAGATCGACCCACCAAGGAATTCGACTGCGAAGTCTCGCGACAGTTAGCGGATACCAGGGAAGATCAACTGTCCGAAATTACATTGCATTGGAGTGGGCGTCCCTCCAGGTTTAAAATGCCGTGAGAGACCTATACAGGTATTCAAGGCGATAAACCACCATACTACTACAACTAGCTTTTTGAGTTTAGTATTATATTTATACATTTTGATTTACAGAATGGTATATCTAGTTTACTAGTGAATTTGAAGATGTAATTGCTGTTGCCATACCTATCCTGTTACCAGTGTATATTTCACTCCACAAGTGGTAGGTTTACATGATATTTTATACAACCTATGTTATTTAGAAACTCTAATTATCTCCCTTGAAAGTACCTTTTCAAGTTAATTTCTAGTATATTTTATAGCAATATTTCAACTACAAGAATGTTGTAAAAAGTATTAGTCATGTAGTAAATAGTACATGTGACAATTTGGTTTAATACAGAACATTTATTTGCACTGTGTGAAAAGCGAATTATACCGAATAGAGGAAATACATTTTTTATATACACATATTGCAACGAATCAATAGTCCGTTCCACATTGTCTGTTTACACATATTTTAAACATGATAAATGGTACCGTACTCTGGTTCAATCATATGTATTAACCACGTATGCAATATGAACTTTTGATATGTTTTATATATGAAATAGTAATGTGATATTAATAATGATTGATGTGATATTTTTAATGTAGTACATAAGAATTGTTATCATTTTGACTTATGAATGTATTGTTGTTTTCCAGATCTATTTAATAAACTGGTAAAACATCAGAACCCTAGACTTGTTGTGCTATAGATGGAATGAGCCTAAAACCCGTCTATTACATTGAGGTAAACAAAAACCGAAATGCAAGTGTTCCGAGTTCCGCAGACAAGTTTCTGCAACCTATGTCTTTTCAGTGCACAGACATTTGGGAGAAAAAGATTCTCAACATGTCAAAGAGCTGAGATAGAACAAATAACCTAAAGAGCCTTAGTTTTATATCAAAGTAACTTTGTCCTTACTAAGTAAATAAAATATCTTTAAACTAAAAAAAATCCCTACGAAAGAGCGTTTAACTTGAAAGGAGATACTTTTTATAATATTGTGACTATTGTTTTTCAAATTTAGTTGATGAACTTTGTAAAAGTTTGTTTTCCAGTGATTTTATTGCCTCAAATTACCTCCAAATTTCGGCTGTTTCCCCTAGAGAAATTTCCCAAATTATTGTTTAATACTTCCCAAAAATGCAAAAACCAACACAGGGAGTATCAAATCGCATTTGAAATGAACTCATCATGGGGGTTGTCAGTAGGCAATTTTAACCTCAGTGTCTGTCAGTCAACTTATCCATAACTTACATGTGTGCGCTTTGCTGTTAATTGGCTTAATTATATTGTGAATACTGAAAAACATTTGTATTTTTCACAAAAGAGCATATCCTTAGAATGAAAGAAACATTTTATTTTGTTTTTGTTTGTAAAACAGTTTGACATTTGAGTTACAATGTATTCCCCTTTAAAAATAGCTTTTGAAAATTTTTACTTCTTCACTTTTAAACCATAATGCTATTCTTCTGATCGAATTTAATCAAAAACATTCCCTTTAAAAATGATTAAGAACAGAAAACATTTTAATAGACAACATTTGACTTTTTTTTCCGAAAGTATTTTTTGACCGTTTGCCAAATTTAACCTAATGATAATTTTTCTATTTATTTTTGAAATGTTTTCAATGTAACACAAGTGATGTGATTAAATGATGGCTGCTCAATATATTAGAATGTAAAGAATGCAATGCAATCTAATCTGAAACCCTTCTCCCTAAAAGACCTTATTTTGGATTGAGAGTTTGATGCATCATAGTGCCAAAATGCCTCATTTCAGGCAAAGCTGCATACCCTTATTTTCTTATATCAAAACATTAGGAGACACAATACAGACTGTTGTCTTAAACATTAGGCAAGACTGATTTTAGATAAGTACAATGCAGCCAAAAATATTCACGAAACATACGAAAAAAAAAGACTTAATCCAGTATTAAGTTACCACGAGGAAAAAAACTCATATACATGATACAGATTTCTAAAAGAGATATGCAGGTATGTAAATAAAAATTCAAACAATTTTTTTATGTTCATATTCATATATAAATTGACATATATATATTTTTCCCAATTAGGGCAAAATTGCGACACATTTTCCCAATTCAAAGGGAGGAGGCAGATTTTTTTTAAAAGCACTGTTTTCTGACAAACACCGAAATATACTGGTCGACTGGGATACTAAGTGCTCTCGGCGACTTTGCACAGTAACTGTTTCATCGATCCTTGATGTCAGGAAAATGTGTATAGATTGAGTAAATTAACATGTCTGCAATAAAATCACTTTCATTGAACTGTATATTATCAAATTACCTAACTTAAAGCTCATGCGTCCGTACAGGGAAATCGTGAGGGACATTATGGTTTTGCAATATTATGGACATTTTTTTCTTTCGATTCATTTTAAAAAAAAATGCACGATTAGTTCGTTTCCATGTGGTGCCAAATTAATCCGGTGCCAGAAAATTTCATAATCAGAGTCCCATAACGTAAAGTCCGGTGCCCATGGCCTACAATAAAACCACGATTTCTAATAAACCAACACGTTTATAAACTTACAAATATGCTGCTGACATTGTTAATTTGTACTACACACTGTGCTAGCAGTAGATGGTGAGAATATAGGAAATGTACAGATACAGAATTTTATTTGCCAAATCAAGGGCCCACAGGGGGCATATATATTACAATGATTAAAACAGAGCACATACATGTTTATTTAACAACAATAATTATAATATATAAAAGAAACACACAAGTAACTTAAAGTACATATTATCAGTTGTGTGTGTCTCTTTTGAGAGGATACTAGTGTGGTCGACAACAACAGAGCAGTAAATATTACTATTTGGTGAATTATAAAAGAGCAAAGAGCGTGGAAACCAGAAGTGTGAGGGACCAGAGAGAATATAATATAAATAAATAAATAAATTGCTGTATGCCATACCTGTGCCTGGTGCAAGAAAGCTAGTGATGTTAGGTCAGTAGCTTTAGAGCAACAGACACCAGGGGTCGATGCCAAATGGAACATACCAGCTACAAGCACTATGTACTACCTGTGACTAATGCAAGTAAGCTAGAATTAAGTAACTTAAATGCAACAGGCACCAGGGGTCAATGTACATGTAAGTTGCAATTTACAATTTTCTCTTTCCTTCTGTGCACTGGTGTCGGAACTTTTGAAGAAACTGGACGGTAAGGGATGTTTATAGACAATAAACATTCCGCTATATCGTGAGTATAGTTCTGATGAAAGTTAAGACCTCTTTTCTTCCCCTGTGTAGAAGTTTTTACAAAAGGTATGGTTTTCCTATCCCGAATAGTCCGCTTCTGGACCCGATTAGTCAGACAACGCAGAAAAAAGCCCGAAAAGTCCGTTACCATTCCGCACCGTGTAATTTCTAATCATTCAATAAATTTACACTGTACATCAATTTGTATTTGTGTGGGTCAGGGGTGTTGATTTCGATCATAATCTAGACTAAGTATTAATTCGGGTACAATTTTTCAACCCCCAGCCGCACGTTCCCGAATTTGTATGTCATTGTTTATTTTATGTTTTTGCTTTAAACCGTTGGGGTTTATTTGTGCAAATGAAGTTATATTATTAACTGGTAATAATTTATATAACATGTTGAAAAGTATCTATAAAAAGCATGAAGCATCTGTTAAGTATAAAAACAATATATCAGAACCATTTATGATTAACAAAGGTCTTAAACAGGGGGGATAGTCTAAGTTCCAACCTATTTAATATTTATATAAATGATCTTCCTGACATTTTTGATNATTTCTATGAAAAATTAATAAAATCTCAAGAAAGGGCTAGTAAAACAAACTCTAAATTTGACTTTTTATCAAGTATTGATACTAGCTCTATAGAAAAAGTAAATTTAAAATTTTGTAAGTCAGTTTTAGGTCTTAGTAAAAAATCAGTTAACTTTTCAGCTAGATCAGAATTAGGACAATATCCGTAAGATTCTTTTATTAAGCTACAAGTAATAAAATATATGACAAGAATTTCAGGAACAGATATTAATCCACTTTTAAAAGATGCATATTGCCTATCAAAAAAGTTACATGAAAAGGGAACATATATTCCTGGTT
This sequence comes from Modiolus philippinarum, assembly GCA_002080025.1. NCBI lineage: Eukaryota > Metazoa > Mollusca > Bivalvia > Mytilida > Modiolidae > Modiolus > Modiolus philippinarum. The sequence continues at coordinate 68,604 of MJUU01035511.1, read as the reverse complement.
TACTTTCGTAAAAAACATTAGCAATGAAAATAACATAGATCTGGCTGAAATTTGAAATTCAAAATATTGATTTTGATAAAGAAAAACAAAATTTAAATAAAAGATTTAAACCATTAATATTGGGAACTTATGAAAAATTATTTTATGAAAAATTAAATAGTTTAACAGAAAATAATAAAATACATATTTATAAGAAAATTAAAAATACACAAAGTTATGATATTGAAAACTATTTGCTGGAAATAAATAATTTTGAACATAGAAAACTTTTAACGAAAATGAGATTATCTGATCATAATTTAGAATTATTATGCTTCCTGTAAGAAACTGCATTAATAGTGTCTAATATACTATCCTGCAGCCATGTACTATGCCTGTCACGTGACTTGGTAGGCGGAGCTACAGTATTGTCAATCAAATAGTGGTGAAATCTTGCTGTCATAGAAACAACCTTAATTTGGTAATATTTCTAATAAAATAAAGTGTTTACCCCATTCATTTTACTTATCTCTTCATTTTATATCATGAAATAAAGGAATTTATGAGATCCTCCATAAAAAGTTATTTTTCAAATTTCCATGACATTATGCATCTATATGAAATATAGGAATTTAAACTGATAGTAACCAAATGAAAAGAACATTTATTTATTAACTTGAAAATTGTAATTAAAAGATGAAAATTAATGACACAGTCAGCATAATAATGATAATAACATTGTTTTTAGCAATGACAATGCCAAAATAGTGGTCAGGGTTGAATACACATAGTGCACTTCCCTTCGGGTCGTGCACTATGGTCTCAACCCTGACCACTATTTTGGCATAGTCAATGCTAAACACAATGTTATTTTTAAAATAGAGAAAGGGCGGTATAAAAAAGTTAAAAGGGAAAATAGAGTTTGTCAACATTGTGGTATGAGCACTGTTGATGATTAAATACATTTCTTTTTTTATTGTAAACAAAATATTAATCCACGGAAGGAATTTTTAGAAAATGTTTTAAATATATATCAAAATTTTGATTTTTATGATAAATTTAACAAATTAATTCTATGCCTGACATGCACCAAAATTATGCAGTATACCGTTCCATTCATAAAAAAGTCGTGGTCACTGAGGGGAGTGGACTCAAGCACTGCATAATATTTTGCTGTTGCTTTGTATGTATGTTATTGTTGTATCATCGTTCGTATTATGTATTGTATATATGCCTTCAGCCCTTCGGGGTATAATATTGCATTTATTTGAATAAAGATTTATTATTAAATTGTTAAATATCCCCGCTCCGGGACGTCCTTGATCAAAAGCGTCAAGTTTCTTGCTTGGTCTGGAAAAACAAAAAGTTCTTTGAGAAAGTCCCCAATACATTGTTTTGACTTCTAACATTGTCAAAAGGTGAAGGCAGTTGTGTTAATTTCCTACCTAGTCACGTTTACAATACACTATTAGCATGTATGTCTTTGGAAATTCATTGACCAGATTTACAAGAGTGCCCACCAATGCATTAAATTGGATACACTGTACACGTGGCTTAAGCAGCATCACCGGAACCCGGATTTTTGGTGTTGGAAACAATAGAGTTGATGCAAACAGAAACACTTCCAGACACGTGTCCGTCAAATCTGTGTCAACAAATAGTGAACATACTAATGGAAAACAAGGATTGATTAATTATAAGTTATTCTCTGCTACTGTTATTGGGTTGACAGGTAGGTTAATATCTGGGTCAAGCTGAAGTTTATTTGAGGACAGGGTTAGTGCGGGGGCGTTTCAAAACGATATTCTTGGGACCCCCCCCCTTTTTTTCGCACACACGACCCTTTTTCGAGCTTTTTCTTTATTTTATAATGTATTTTTATCAATACTTTCGTGCGGTTTTAATTGTAAAACGGAGTTTTTTTAATGTAAATAAACCAAACTCGTTCAAATATCGTCACATCTGTCCAACGATCTCTAATTTATTTATTTTGCCTATCGTCATGATGTTTTTCAGGCAAACGTGACCTAAATTGGGTGATCTTCAAAGCACTTGACAAAATTCCATGTGATATCAGTATTGAATAACTTTTTTTTCTACTCCGATTCTTGATGGTGTACCATACATATGTAGTTTGGTTGGTTTTCCTTTGAATGAGTGTGCAGGTCCTTCGGGGAAGGTCCACAGTTCAATTTCTAGCCTTCTGTTGGAAAACCAATCAGAAACTTTAAAATGACCCTGTAGTGTATGTTAGATACCCTTACACGTTTTTAAAATATTTGCAGTCGAACCTAACATATAGAAAAAATGCATTTTGACAGCTGTAATTGTCCCCCACCGCAACGCGACGGAGAGACACATGTAATGGTCTGCGTCGGTGTTTCCATGTGTCACGTTTTTTGTGGGCGCAACTCCTCAGAAACCGCTAATCTGTAAATTTTGTATTTCAAAATATGTAATTAGCTTGAGGTGAAAATTTCCCCTATTTGGTTTAACTTCTTGATCCGTGAGAATTTTATTCACATATCTAAATTACGATTGGTCTAAATCTTATTTTTTTTTTTGTTCATGAAAATCGATATTTGGTCATTGTGAAAAATTTTTTGATACTGAAAAGTTATATTTTGTGGGAGTTATGGGACTTTATTTCCACATTGTTATACAATGGCAAATCTTGTGGACGCAACTCCTCAGAACTGAACCGCTGGCCAGAATTCATTCAAATTTCACCATTTATACTAGATCACATCGCATCGCCATTTTGGTTCGTCAAATTTTATGGGAGTTGTAGGACTTTGATTATTTCCACATTATACAATGGCAAATTTTGTGGACGCAACTCCTCAGAAACCGCTGGTCAGAATTCATTCAGATTGTACAATCATATCGCATCGCCATTTTGATTCGTCAAATTTTGTAGGAGTTATGGGACTTTGATTATTGCACATTGTTATACAATGGCAAATCTTGTGGACGCAACTCCTCAGAAACTGCTAGTCCGAATTCATTCTAATTTTACAGGATTGTTAGTCACCATATGTACAAGATCATATCGCATCGCCATTTGATTCGTCAAATTTTACAGGAGTTATGGGATTATCGACTTAATGCATGCTACAGCTAAGGAACACTTTGTGCGCGCAACTCCTCGGAAAATGCTGAAATTTTGTTTGAACATTTGCCAATATATGTACTTGATCATATTAGGTCTCTATGCTGCCATCTTGATTGGACAAATTTTACGGGAGTAATGGGACTTTATCGACTTGATGCATACTTAAGTACCCACAACGAAATTTGCCGCAGCTTAAATCGATGTAGCTAATTTGTTTTAAATAAGACCCTAATAAAACATATATGTATCATTTTCTAATTTTTTGCCGCTACTCCTGTTATATTTACCGAAATAATCAAAGTTCAAATAAAAATATTTTCCATAGACCTTCATGTTAATTTCACTCAAATTTTAAAGAAATTCGATGTGGGAGTGATTGATGAATGATTTACACAAACCAACAAACCAATGAAAAGACACCAAATGGATTGCCGATGGATTACTTATTTGCATATAGGGTGCTTGTTTGTTGTTTATTCGGGTGGTCAATGAACAAACAGAATTTTGATTTGTTTACTAATTTACATAAAAATCTGGGAATAAAATTTGCAGAACCAATATCCAGTTACCATTTACTTTTATTAAAATAAATATGTCAACAGGTAAAAATTCTTTGTTGACACTTTGTCAAGTAATTACATAATTAATTTTTTGCTTCGCAGTCGAGATTAACTCCCGACCCACTTGGTTTGGTTACAGGGCATTCAACAATAAATACAGATGGTTCAGTTAACCAGGTCTATTCCCTCTGTTTTCGACTCAAATTTTCTGTTAAAATAAAAATTTTTAACCCTTTGTTGTAAAATTATGGTAATGCATGGCATGAAGCGGCAAAAATTAGCTTTCCATTGGTGTATGCCATGTCATCCTTTAACATTTACTTAAAAAATATTTGGAGAAAAGTCGCGGCAAATTGCGTTGTGGCTACTTTACAACATAGGAAGACTGTGGACACATCTCCTCAAAATCCAATTAAGGGATTTTGCTGAAATTTTGCTTTGCTGTTTGCCACCTAATGCAGTTGATTGTATCCTGCCGCCATTTTGATTCGCAAAATTTTACATGAGTTATGGGACTTTATCGACTTTACTGCAGCGACTTGGGACAAAGCTACGTGTAGCAATCTTGTATTAGAAAAAATATATAAAAAAATTGAAAGTCATACATTATGTAATATTAATTCTCCGGTGCTTTTATTTAACCCGGCAAAACGAAATAAAATAAGATGCACATAATTCCTTATACACTGGCATGTAAATATAGAAAATATAATTCGAAAATTCTTTTGGATATATCTCGTACAAAATGATTCAACATAATCCAAATATACATATCAAAACTTGCAATGCTTCCTCCACAGAAAAAAATACGTGTCGGTCAATGTTCATTGTGTACTTCTTGTGTCGCCTGCGTTCACGCAGTGGCGACATATAGGGATCACTATCCGTCGTCTTGCGTCGTCGTCGGCGTCGTCGTCCGCGTCGGCGTCACAAAAATTTCTGTCATAGTTTTCTCAGGAACTGTGTATCCGAGCCTTCTGCAACTTTGGCATGGAGTATCAGTATTGGGACCTATATCAGAGTTTGGGATCTCTCGCATGCCCACTTCCTGTTTGACGGAACTTTAACTATTTTTTTGCGTCTTGAAAATTTCTGTCACATTTTTCTCAGGAACCACAGATCCCAGCCTTCTACAATTCATTATGGAGTATCAGTATGGGGACCTATATCGTGTAATAAAGTTTGGGATCTCTTGCATGGCCACTTCCTGTTTGACGGAAAATAGAGAATATTTTCGTCGATTGGTGTCACAAAAAAATTCTGTCACATTTTACTCAGGAACCACAATTCCCAGCCTTCTGTAATTAAGCATGGAGTGTCAGTATGGGGACCTATACCGTGTAATACAGTTTTGAATCTCTAGAATGCCCACTTCCTGTTTGACTGAACTTAGAATATTTTTCGAGTCTTGAAAATTTCTGTCACATTTTTCTCAGACACCACATATCCCTACCTTCTGCAATTTGGCATGGAGTATCAGTACGGGGACCTATAATGTGTAAGAGTGTCTGGGATCTCTTGCATGCCCACTTCCTGTTTGACGTAACATTATGCAGGCGACACATGTCTTCCGTGGAAGACTTACTACTAAGTATTTTTCATGATACTGTTATTCGTGTTATGTTTTATTCTTTTTCGTTATACTTGTTTATTGAATGATTTGCCCCATGTGCATATTCTTGCGACCCAGACCTCGTCGAAGACACCTGATTTTCAGACCAAATGCAATATACATCATTGTCACATAGGCTACTGAATTATACTGAGTTTCCACGACGAGGACTAGTTGATTATGAAATTTCTCACATCGAGTTAAATAAATTTTGCAAATGTTTGAAAGCATTTCCAAGTTCAAACTGATCAACTAAAAGGTTCGGGTGTTCATAAAAACCTCTAAGGTCAAATAGTTTACTGTTGTAAAAAAACATTGTATTCATGATAGACTGACGAGTCCGTCTCAAATCCGTCAAACATGCAAAGCAAAGCGTAGTGAGCCAGGGGGCAGCACTAGTCAGTCTATATTCATGATTGCCTTAATAACGCAGGAATCCCAAGCAAACTTTTTCCCAGAGAATATTTTTTGTTTCCTCGTTTATCGCATCTGCTTGTGTACAAACTTTGAGTCCGGTGCCTTTGCCCTGTGTCGTCAGTTCATTCATGCTAGCGCTCGAACGTTTGTAGTCGAGAATGCTGAATTTTTTTCGCCCAGAAAATTCATATGCACATTATTAATACTTTCTCTAAATCTGAGTAAACCAACGCATCTTTCGAGGATAAGGCTTACCGTCTTTTCTTCTGGTCTCAATCACAAAGTAACTTAGCCATTGATTTACACCTAGACTTGCTACAAGTTCCTTTCTTTGTTATTTTTTTTCCTTTTTATTATTTGTATTCCAAAGTGCTGTTAAAGACTGACAACACATGGTTACTAATAGCTGTACCATTTTCAAGGTTCCTCCAAATCATATCCGGACGTTCTAAAACTTTTTCTTGTCATAGCATTGGCTGTGATTGGGATCAATTGGGTGGCCGTGTTATTGATATATCTATGAGATTCATTCCGTCGGGAGATTATTTATTTCACCAGGTGAGCTAGGAAAAATGTTCCTTATGATGGCTTTGAGTTTTTATTATCGTTTTCTCTTTGACACATTCCCGGTTTCTCTTTTTTTCTATCCTTTGGAACTTATTCACGCTGGATACTATAAACCGTTACATATTTGCTATTATTATACCTCATTATATGACCATTACTACTAAAATTTCTAAAATAAAATAACTATTTTTCACCTTTTCCTATTATGTAACTATTTACCGGTCAATAGTTTCTGAGACTATTGACTGGCAGTATGAATATTTTTCCCGAACTTTTTTCTTGCTTTCCTATTGGATAAAAAATCTGATGATTATTCAGAATGCTCTGACATCATTGTTTCCAAGTGACAACTCATGCAAATTACAGTGAACACTACTCACTTTGCAGCAGAATAAAATTTGTTGATGAGAAAAGATGTAATTGTTTATGTGTATAAGAATACAAAATTTAGAAAAAAGTACTACAAATGAAGAAATATTATTCAAAGATGATTTAAAAATTGTGAATGCTGTGTTGTTTTTTCTTCTTTGCATAGTAAAATACTTATAGACTGTTCATTTGTGAATTCCATTGGATACAAGTTGAGTTGATAATTCAGAATGCTCTGAAATCATTGTTTCGAAGTGACAACTCTAAACTAGTTATGCAAATTACAGTGAACACTAGATAAAATTTTGTTGAAGAAAATAAATGCAATTATGTATGTTTTAATAAGAATACAAAATTTAGAAAACAGGGGCTAGAAATGACAGTAATGGTTCAAAAGTTGTAAATCTTGTGTTTTCGGTATAATAAACTTATAGACTGCTTATTCGGGGATAGCAAGTTTGTTGACCCTTTGACCCATAAATATTGACCTCGGCTACGCCTCGGTCAATAGTCAGGGTATCGGGGACAACAAACTTGCTATTCCCTCATAACCAGTCAATAAGTATAAATTATTTTATTCCCTTGCAGATTTAAGTGCTATTTAAGTAGTATGTATCGGTTTCGAAGCTCCTAGTAGTTGATGGAACTGTATAAGACCTATCAACATTTTAATTGATTTACATGTGATTGTTAGCAATGATATTGGAATTGTGCCTGGATACTCGATGTGATTAACAATAGGTCATGGTACTTTGCAGTTGTCAGTCCCCTATCATAATAAAAAAAAAAAACTTGAAATTTCACGGAGAATTGTCCGGCGCCTGAATCGGTTTTCAGGGGCTCCGGCTACAGAACTGCCGGACGCGTCCCAAGATGGTGGATAGAGTGCGAGGAAGTCATGTCATAATATACGGATAGTCTGATCGTACACCATTGTAGCCAAACTGTGTGAGGAAATGCCACGCTCCATGCAGAGACCCCTTCTATATTTTCAAAGGAAAGCAGACTCACTGAGAGTCATGTTGGAGGCTACATTTCGTATCACTCCCCTTTTCTAGTGGTAATCTAAACTCGTTGCCCTGGTTTTCCCTTCCACCTTTATTTCTTTCTTCTTTTAGTTATATTTTTTAATTGATTAACCTTTTTTCGTCCTGATATAGCTGAAATATTGCTCACTGGACGATACACTCTAACTATTCAATCAATCAATCCGTCATACTTTAACTGTACAATGTATTAACATTTTATTCATCTGAAGTGAAAGAATTGCTAGGTAATTTAAAATAAGTTTCATTTTAATTTCAGGATCTCTGTTGTACTGGAAGTCGAAGAACGAAACTGTCATTGCTGCAGCTAAATTAGGCGGGGAAATAATACAAGGTCTACCAACATACAGCATTGCAGACGTCGAAAAACATAAAACCAAACAGACTGGAATTTGGGTAACGTATAAAAATGGAGTTTATGACATCACTGATTACGTCAGTAATCATCCTGGAGGGAGTAAGATTATGCTGGCTGCAGGTTCTTCTATTGAACCATACTGGAACATGTATGGTGTGCACAAACAAGCAGAAATCGTGGAAATGCTGGAAGCCCTTAGAATTGGAAACATTACAGAACGGAAAAAGGAAGATTCATTAGACAAGAACGATCCATATGCAAATGACCCGAAAAGACATCCAGCTTTAAAACCGAGTTCATCTCGGCCGTTTAATGCAGAGCCTGATCCAGCAATTCTTATCGACAATTTTTTGACACCGAATGACTTGTTCTTTGTAAGAAATCACATGCCAGTACCAGATTTGAACACAAAATCATACAAACTAGAAGTCACCCTTGACGGCGCTCGTAGGCCAACAACACTAAATTTTGACGACTTAAAGAGAAAGTTTAAAAAACAAACAACAGCCGTTGTTATACAGTGTGCAGGTAATCGGAGAAGTGAAATGATAAAAATAAAACCAGTAAAAGGTCTTAATTGGGGTTCCGCAGCAATTAGTAATGCAGAATGGTCTGGTCCATGTCTAGATGACGTTCTGAAGCAAGCGGGAATCGACATAGATAAAGCAGATTTCAAACATGTCCAGTTCGATGGAAAGGATCTAGATCCGTCCGGGGCTCCGTATGGCGCATCTATTCCTATTGAATTAGCAAGGTTGCTTAAAAGGGACATAATCGTTGCTTATGAAATGAATGGCAAGGAAATTCCACGTGATCATGGGTACCCGGTCCGTATTATCATACCAGGAATAGTTGGTGCTAGACAAGTAAAATGGCTCACTAAAATTAAGCTAAGCAATGACGAAAGTACCTGTCACTGGCAACAAAACGATTATAAAGGGTTCCATTCATCAGTAGACTGGGATACTGTTGACTTTAAATCTGTTCCCGCCATCATGGAACTTCCAGTGCAGTCAGCCATTTGTGAACCTATTAGTGGAACAGAGCTGGAAGCAGACGCCGAGGATGTGACAGTAAAAGGCTACGCATGGAGTGGGGGTGGACGTGGAATTGTAAGAGTGGATATTTCCACTGATGGCGGTAAAACGTGGCATTCCGCTACTATTAATCCACCAAAACAACCCATGTATAAAACATTTGCATGGACTTTTTGGGAGGCCACTGTACCGCTACCGAAAGGACATAGCGGTAATGTTGAAATACTTTGTAAAGCGGCAGATTCCTCATACAATGTTCAGCCAGAAAATGTTGAAGGAATATGGAATTTAAGAGGAGTCCTTAGCAATGCGTGGCATCGTGTTCAGGTCTCAGTCCCAAAATCTTAGATTTTATCCTAACTTTTCAGTTACAGACAAATCGTTATCAAATTCATTTTGAAGGGACCAATCGACTTTAAAATGCATACTGTAGGATGCTCGCTAGTCAGTCAGCCAGACTACTCAGGTTATATCCATTTAAAAGCGTTATTTTTTTGTCTCTTTTTTTTTATCTCTGCTGACCCGAAGGGCAAGTATGAGCTATATTTCTATGTTGCCATCACTTTTCGTCCGTCGTCTATTTTTTATACGTTAACTTAATACTTGTTTTCATTATCTCCTTTCAAATCACTTGATCTACAGGAATGCTGCATGGGAGGTCCTTTACAAAGGTAGAACGTTTTGTTCGGATCTTCGGAAACTGAAAACAGCAACTTTTCTCGTATTCTTTGTTCGTGCAACAATATGGCCTGTAAGTCTCGTACAATTTTGGAACTTCCGGGGTCAAAAATGGTACCCGGAAGTTACATTTTTAACAAAGATATTTGACGTTTGAAACAAAAAATTGAACGTCACAATGCTCGGACGTCATGTTTCGGCGGGAAACGTTTTCGAATTGCATGTTAATACCGTGGATTCTCGTGAGTCACATGACGAGACTTACAGACCCTATATATATGAAGTATTTTGGTAATATCCGTTTAAGTATTTTCCATAATAGTATAAAACGTTCTTTTCAAAGATGGATCCGTAAAACATGGATGCAAAAAGGAAGAGCATAGCTTAACAGCCGACCATATGCATTATTTTTTTACCACAAGCTTTGAAATAATGAAGCAAACTAAATATTTTTTTAAAAATCTCATCAAAGTACTCATCAGTTTCAAAAGTGTTCAGCTTCAGACCCAGCTTAATGTAACTCGAAAAGCTTAGTGAATGTCAGAGTGATATGGTTGGAATGAAGCATTTTTTTCTGGCGAGTTCATTGGAAAGTAAAAATTCCTAAATCACTTACATTTAAATACTAGGAATTGTTGAGAAGCTTTTTGTGAGGTGAGTGATACAGGCAGTCTCTTCAATTTCATTTTATGCATCGTACAAAACTCATTAAATCCTATTTCTTTTGTCACATTCTTCCTTGAATTAACTGAAGTGTTCAATTTCCCTTTAATTTTTTATTAAGTGCACGATTTACTCTGTTTCGCGCTTAACTAACTTCTTTTTCAATTTCCTAAAAAAAAACATATACGTGAAATATTTCATACTGATCAGAGAATATCCATAACTCGAATTTTTTCAGGGATGAGTGTAAAAGACAATCAGCTGCTTGCTTACCGGATTAAAAATTATAGCGAATTATTTGTTGGCATAAAGTTTTGTCTGATTCCAAAGATATAATGAAAAAAAATATTTATTGAATCTTGCAGAAAGTTTGCAAGTATGGCACCGAACAGAGGCCAGTCTTCGAGTTTTATTACCTACCTCAATTAGTTTATCAAAGTATCAGAAATGCTTTCATAAGTGTAGCGTTATCAAAAATTAAGCAATTTGCATATATATGTTCCAGACCATACGCGTATTTGGACCGTACGCGTACGGTCCGGACCATACGAGTATTTTTTCGAAATACCCATACGGTCGGACCGTACGAGTATTTTTTCGAAATACCCATACGGTCGGACCGTACGCGTATGTTCTTGGATAATATATCAATAAATTGATATACAGTACACAAAATTTCGCAAGGGGCGGCTGAATAAATATTACAGTGGAAATTACACAGTGTTTCAAAAAGGAATACCCCCTGTCCACGAACAAAACCTTTTTAATGTAAAACTGAAGTTTATGTATTACCTTTAGAATTTGTGTGAAAATGTGAAAATATTTTTTTTATTATTTTTATAAAGACCTAATAATCTATACGGTTTTCAATGGTAGTTAGTGCTATCAGTTTTGACTGTAACTTACTTCTTTGTTTGAATAACGAATGTAGTGTCTCATGCGGTCTAAATATACGCGTTTGGTCCAGTTCGTAGAAGACCGTACACGTATACTCATACGGTCCGGACGTCCGTACGCGTACGTTCCAAATACGTGTATGGTCTGGAACATATATATTTATATTAGAATCGTTACCTTCGGAACTATCGATGCAATTTATTTTATATATTGGAATGTGGAATAGTAAGAGATTGTATACCGACCAGTTTTACAACGACTTATTTCAGTAATCAAATGAATAAGTAGTCATATTCCTGCTTAAAAACTTTCACTAAGTTTTGTAATTGTATACATGTCAAATTTACAAATCATCAAAGAATATGATGCATTTCTCTGATTTATAAAGTGGTTGTTTAGATTAGATATTTAGATCTGTTGTTGCTTAATTTAGTAAATATAGAAAATAGACGCCTGAAAAAAATTCATGAGTTGAGCAGAAAAAAAAGCTTGTTTCAATAACGATACAAACTACGCAACTATATAACTCTTCCAGGGTCACTTGCCTAACAAGAGTAATTTCATAACACCACGAAGAAAAGTTGCATGTCCATCTCAACCAAAACTTATTATCATAGTCCTAATAATTCGCCTTTTCAGAAACTGAGGAATTGAGGGTACCGTGATTGTATTTCAAATGTTGGTGTACGAACACGTTACGCTATTTAACGTTCTATGTTGGTGTACGGTCTACCCACACTTTAGTTTCTGATACGGCGAACCAGAGACACTTTCAAAAGTAGTTTCAGTAGTCTTGATGTGGCCTTACCATGTTTGTTATGGTTAAATTTGCATAATAGTAGTTTCCAGCCTCTCTGTAATTACCCATTAGGAAGGACTTGCATAAAAATGTAAAAATAAAGCCTGTTTATGCAACCATCTCGCCAACCTTGTTCAAGGCAAATTTAATCGTTTATTATCATCAAATAACTATCGTTTTGATGAAATGAAACATGTTGTAGACATCTAGTTCAGACCGATCAAAACTTTTTTCCAACCAGACTTAGGATTGTCTCTAAAAATCTAAAGTTCTATTTATGTTCCTTGTATCTACATGTTGTTTGTATTATTCGTGATAGAATTAAACCTATTCGAGCACATTATCAGGGGACAGATGTGCGACACAAGAATTTCCTTATTTATGTCAATGGCAATTTCTATGTGACTCGATTAAGTGTCTTATTTCAGCCAATAACAAATATACTGCAATAGGGTGCACACTGATACAAATAAGGTACTAGGTCAAGTCTCATCTATTCGAATTAAATGACATGGACATAAGTAAGGAGTTTCTCGCGTCGCACTTCGACTCCAATGATTACGATTATGAACAAAATTGTTTAAGTTCAAATAAAAAAGAGCTTTAAAGACGACTTCAAACTAAGTGTGATAAACTTCGAATACTACCAAGAGTGCTTTAATTAAATTCAAAACTCCAATTTAGGAAGATGTTTAGACTTTGAATTCCGGCAGGCTCACATATTTTGAAAAATTAGCAAAAGCGGTATTTTTATTAACCCCCTACAAGTCGGGGATACGGAGGGAGTTAGGATTGGTCTAAAACAAAAAGCCCAGTTCTTGTTCAGGCAGACACACGCTATTTAACGTTCTTGGCTAATCGAGTAATCCATAATAGGAGTAATAAAAATCATTTCTAGAAAAGTATGCATCTTATTCATAATTTCTTTGGTTCTTAAAGATATAGCTGTCCAACTATAAAAAAGCGAAAATGGTAAGTTTTGACTGTTTATAGTTGATGGAAATTTTGAAAAATCTTAATTTTTACAGATTTTACGATTTCTCAAATTTTACCCCAAAAAGCAGCATTTTCTTACAAAACTTTCTTATATAATCACGGACCTAAGATCTAAGACCATATAAGAATCTGGAAACTTTGTCAGAAAATGTGATGGTAGAAATCGACACGGAAATAGGGCTATCTTTTTCGAAATTGATTTTTCAGGGTCTTTGCATCTTAGAAATGTAGATTTCATTAAAAAGTTGATGAAAGAAAATTTTGAACCCTCAGGAGAATACAGTGGAAATGATTTTCGGAAAAAATTTACGGACGATGGTAGCGAAGTTCATTCAGTAGTTCACTTTGCTTTTATTTAGTTTAGAATATGAGCTTAAATATATCGTATATGTTCGACCTAAGAATCGAATCGTTTGTGACATCGATATCCGCGTTACTGTTTCTATTGTATGTTCGAGTTGATGTATGTACCTTACAATGAAAAATAATCAAAATAAGTCACGGACCATTCAGAAGAATTCAACCGATTCATGAACATCATAATTTAACCTTCCAATGACAAAACTTGCCTATATTTTTCCGTATGGTCGACCTTTTTTCGATATATGTTTTGTGTGTGTGAAAAAGAACAGGATTTTAAGAATGAAAATAAGTGAATGTTGAAAAAATTATATCATAATTCTTTAAGGTAAAGGTTTGAGGTTATAGGGTTGTTTGACATTGAAGCTTTTTTATATGTATTGTTTCGCCATGTATGGTTGTTGCCTGTACTTGTATGTGGTCAAAATGTTGCACAAATTATTATTTTATGGTACATGAAAGTATATTGTAAGCAGAAGTACATTATTTAAACCAAATTTTATATTAATTATTTTGCAAATGTAAATATTGTGATGTTATTTTTATGAAATATTTGTGTAACTAACTGAAAATAAAATAATTTTAATTAAAAGTCTGTTTGATTCATGATCTTGTTGAAACCTAGAGAAATATTGTATCCAGTTCTGTGCGGGAGTAAAATTTGTAATACACACTGTTTTTCATGACCCCAACCACCTTTTAAACTTAATTGGAAAATTCTGATTGGACAATCTCGTGACTTCAAGTCTAGAGTGATCTTGAAAATCAGTGTTGGTGGGGAAACTTCTCGCGATTTTAACCACTTCCAATACAATTTTAAATTATTTTTTTATTGATAATTGAACTATTGAAGTTTAGATAATTGAGATAACTATTTCACGTTATTTTCATTGTAGTTTGAAAATTAACTTTTCCTGTATTTCTGTCTGTTTGTCAACATAGAGGTTACATGACATGTCCACAAAGATCTGATGGTGCTGTTACTAGAAAACGTTTTATTTTTATTAAATCTTTTGTACATAAATATTAAACTTAGTTATATTTGTGTCACATGCTGTAAGACAAGTCTACACGAGGTTCATTCTTCAACTGTCGATTTGTTTATCCAAACATCCTACAAAACAGTTGGATAGGTTCCAGCTGAAGTTTAAGACTTCTGATTTTAGGGAATTTATAGCGCGGTTGACTCTCGTTTTCCATTTTTATACCCACCACACGTAGTCGTAGTTGCGAGGTGTCTCTCAGTCGTGTGTCCGTCCGTCCGTCTGTTCATCGAAGGTTTCCGACTGATAACTTGCGAACGAAATAACATACCGTCTTCAGACGTTTACCACAAAACGCAGGCTAAGTGGTTCTGGAGTTATGCCCTTGAAACTTTGAAGAATCTTGGCAAATTTTGGGTTTCCGTCTTATAACTTGTGAACGAAGCAACATATTGTCGTCAAACTTGGTATGTGTGCTGTTCATCATAAAACTCCGGCCAATTTTGATTTTAGTTAGGTCCATTAGGCTTCATCCAAGCAGTTTTTATTTTGCATATATATGACAAATATGACTAACTTTAATCCTTATGTACAAATTATCTAATAGGAATAAATCATTTACTAGCAACAGCACTAAAGGATGTTTGTGGACATACCATGTACCCTCTATGTAGACAAACAGACGTATATACAGGAAAAAATAATAAAAGGCATCTCCCCGGTAGCCAAAAAATGCGAAAAAATCTGCATGCTCGACATTAACGTTGTACACTCCATAGGCTGGAGAGGTAGATATATGGTTGTTCATAAAGGGGAAGTTGTGCAAAATAAAGACTGCTTGGGCGTGGCCTGGTGGACCTAAAATCAAAATTTGCCGGAGTTTTATGATAAACAACATACATACCAATTCTGAAGACAATATGACAATATGTTGCTTCGTTCACAAGTTATCAGACGTAAACCCAAAAATTTTCAAAATTTCAAGGGGCATAACTCCAGAACCACTTTGATCTCTGGACCCCACATCGAAATTGGCCTGCGTTTTGTGGTAAACATTTATATACCAATTTTTTAGACAGTATGTTATTTCGTTAGTTTTCGTTTCAAAAACTTTGCCTCGTACGAGTAAAAGAAAAACTCAGCTTAAATTCGTACACATTTATTTCCCATAGAAATCTCTACTATCGATTGGAGAAAGCGACCTCCGAATTCGACAAAATATTGTCGATCAAAAATTCTAACAGTTTGATTACGTCAGTCTCAGTGTACTTCTTATTTGTACCAGTGTGGTTCTTAACAAATATGTTTTGTCGTCCCTACTACTAAGATGTGTATTTGCGTTCTCAGTTTTTAGTGCAGAAACATTGATGTATGAAGTCTGCAATTACTGTTTTCAGTTCATTGTGTGGCAGGGTTGTATTAAGAGTAGGAAAATCAAAAGGTCGAATGCTATGACTGAGGATATCTGTTGAAGGTGATCTTTGGAATATTTAAGAATCAACATTTGATTTAAGGCATTCGTGGAGTAAACTTTATCACTGTAATTTTCAATCTATTTCTGACTGCGGTCAACAACGTAGTCGAGGAGCTGTGAAAGAGGTTTAGTGGTGCATTTGGACGACCCATAAGGAATCTCTGTTTGTATGGATTCTAATGAAATTTTGGTACCCAGTAGATGTATGGGAGTTAATTGTTTTCATCAAAAACTGAAGTGTAATTTTTAACAATATTGTAGTAGGGGTATAAGTAGGGTTTCCACATGAACTGTCGATGCCAATCTCCATCACAACGCAGTCGAGATAGTCTTTCTTGCTCAAATGTTCTCGGAAATCATGTAAGGTAGTCTCTAATACTTGTACTTCTTTGGAGTGAAATTGATATGAAAAAGAAAGGAAATGGGGTAAATGCCAAGGAGACAACATCCCATATCCAGGTTAAAACGACCCAAAACAAAACATCTAGGGGTCACCATATGGTCTTCAACACAGTGAGGAACCTCACACCATATATAGTAAGCCCTAAATGACCCCGAAAGGTAAAAAAGTGAATAAATCAATGGAAACAAAGCACATATACATATATATATGCCCGACTTGTTGTAATCTGAAATATAAGCAGTTGAATATGGCTGTAAATAGCATTTTGTGTCTATTTAAGCCACTTTACAGTGTTCGTGAAGATGGTACTACTCGAAGGGCACCGAGAACCAAAACCAATCTTTTGTTGCGAGTGTATAAACATTTGCCCATCCAAACGGTAGTTCGTATATTTTGGTTCTTGATGTACTTTACAGCGAATTTTAACAAAACCTACAAAAATTGTCACAATCTGTCAAAATTGTAATGAAATCACAAGTTCATTGACTGAATCTTTCATCTGGATTTCAATTTATTCCTATGATAGTGTATACAATACATGATTTTGGAGAAGATTTAATACAGTCGTTCAACTGATATGCTAAAGGGGAAAATCACGAGTAAGTATCATTGCCTCTGTCTAAATGTTATTGTGATCACCTGTTTATAGTGCCAAAATCTGACTTTTTCATGAAGGCAAGTTTTCTTACAATCGACTTGATGAGCGTCCTCTGTTTGTCTATGTTATATCTGTCGAGTATCTTAGAACACTAGTGCGTTTGCCGGGCGACAGTTGACAGTGATTGTAAGAGTGCTTTGCAAGTTAATTAAATGTTAACGATCTCGCATCCATGAACTTAATTAGATTAGCAATGAATTCCACTCAAACCGGTCCTAGGGACCATCTTGAACTTATTATGAGGTATGAGCATAGCTAATTGTTTTTTAGGAACAAGTAAGTGTTCTGCGTTAAGTTATTGAAATCTAGACTGCTGCATACAATTTTATGGGTTTGGCAAGTAAAACCATATGACATTACAATCAAGATTAATGTCTAGGAATAGTCTGCCTCTGTACTTGCAACGAGTGAAGCATACCTTAAAAAGGTACCAAAATGTAAAGTCCACTATTGAGACACAGCATGTATAGTTTATTTGCAAGACAAATTAAAATAAAATTTCATCAATATGACAAAAATGATTGTAGCAAAAGAAGTATCAAAATTAACAAAGAAAGGATATAAAGTAAATACACATGAAATATAGTCTCCACAAAATCATTGTTAAACCAGACAATGGAAAAAGATTTTTAGCTCACCTGGCCGAAAAGGCCATGTGAGCAATTGACATTACTTGGCGTCTGTCGTCCGTCCGTCCGTCGTTAAGTTTTTCAAAAGCCATCTCCTCTGAAACCGCTGGTCAATTTTAACCAAACTTGTCCTGAATCATTACCAGGGTATCTAGATAAAAAATTGTGTTCGATTAGTCCGAGGGCCAAACAACATGGCTGCCGTTACTAAAAATAGCACATAGTGGTAAATTGCTGTTTTTGGCAAATTACAAAAAAAAAATCATTATTGATATAAAAAAATCTGACGAGGTAAAAGTGATCAGCATGACAAGATTTACCTGCCCTGCAAGAAAATCCGAAAACCCGTCTTGGAGTTATTGCCCTTTTTCCGTGAAATAGTCAAAATTTTGTAAATTTTTATTTTTTATCAAAAAAGGAAAAAGAAAAACTATAACAGATAGATGTCAACTTTAAATAACAAAAATATTCAACGTATCAAGATCTACGAACCTAGAAATTTTGAAGAAAATCTGAATACGTATAGAGGAGTTCTTGCCCTTTATTGGTCAAGTTTTTTGTTACTTTATACATTTTGCCTTGTATTTCAATAAAAATTTGACATAGAGGTGAATATTTAAAGCAAAAATGTTTACTTTGTCTTCCTGATGGACCTCATCCATGATGGCCGCCAGCGGGGAACTTAGTTTAACATTGGACCCTATGGGAAAACACATTCAAAGATTGTGTTCTCTGAGACTACTTGACCAATTGGAACCATACTTGGTCATAACTATCCTTAGTTGGTCAACTTTGAAAAATGTGTCCGGCAAGTCCCCATCAGATCCAAGATGGCTGCCAGCGGGGAACATAGTTTAACATTGGACCCTATGGGAAAACACATTCAAAGATCTTCTCCTCTGAGACTTCTTGTCCAATCGAAACTATACTTGTTCACGACTGTCCTTAATTGGTCCCCTTCAAAAATATGTCCGGCAAGTCTCCCATCGGATACTAGATGGTCACCACCGGGGGACTTTAACATGGGAAAACACATCCAAAGATCGTGTCCTCTGAAACTACTTGGCTAATTGGAACTAAACCCGGCCACAACTGTCCTTTATTGGCCGTCTTTGAAAAATGTGGCTGGCAAGTCCGCGTCATATCCAAAATGGCCGCCAGTGGAGAACGTAGTTTAACATTGGAACCTATTGGGAGACACATTCAAAGATCTTCTCCTCTGAAACTATTTTACCTATTTGAACCAAACTTGGTAACGATTTGTTGGTCCACTTTGAAAAATGTGTCCAGGAAGTTCATATAAGATCCAAGATGGCCGCCTGCAGAAAGCATAGTTTAATATAGGACCCTAAGGGAAATGCATACAAAGATCATCTCCTCTGACACAGTGGGCCATATTACTTCTAGCTTAATCATCGCACTAGAAAATGAAGACCCTTTATCATTGAGGTTATTGTCTATGATAGCTTTGGACCAGGTGAGCTACAAGCTCTTGAGAGCCTCTAGTTATTGTTGTTCTTCATATTGAAGTCACAATGAGGCTTTCAACAATGAGCAAACATACCTCATAGTAAGATCAAGATGGCGCCAACACAGATTTAGTGGAATTAATTGTTAAATGTTGAACAACACTACATCCATGTTGTTTTTACTCGGAATAACATTTGAACATTAAAAAAATGCCAAAAATTGAAAGCAAACTATGATAGTGTATCCATATGATATATTATATATATATATATATATATCAAGAACAAGTACATTAAAAGAACGAACTGCGCAAGGGCTTCCATAAAAACAGTGGCCATCAAAACAGGTATAATCAGCAACGCTTAAATATATATGCAATAACTTGTAAAATGCTGCACCAACAATGAGACCACCTGCAGATGTTTTTAAGTCTTTGATATCCGTGAATTGACGTCCTGAGTATTCTGACCTGAAAATCTTTATTCTGTTGATGCTGACATACTGGAACTGGAACTAGATTAAATGATAATAAATATACGAGATACCTGAGGATGAATATTACTAAATCGGACATCCTTTCCGACTCGAAATGCTTAACTTTGTAGGCTAGGTAAGTGTAACCAACAACTGATTAACTTTGATGAGGGGGCAAGGGTATTAACTGTTATTGTGTTATTGGGTAAAAATGATTCTCTGTTAGCTGTTATTGCAAAATATAATGTTGTGTTGTGTTAGCTGTTATTGGGTAGTTCTGTGTTAGCTGTTATGATTAATATTCAGTTCACTGTTAGCTGTTATTAAACAGTTCAATTCGGTGTTATTACAAAGAAATACCCGAAAAATTTTTGCGCCTCGATCCGCTCCGCGAGTTTCCCTCTCCATTCCCCCTCATTTCAACTCCCATACACACTCTATGCCTGCTGCATAAATCATTTAGCTGTTGCCTACAACTGTATAAGTTGTTTGTCTACATTTTGATTCAGTCGAATTTGTAATTCAACTTTTTATTTGCTGTGGTCAATTTTGACCATCTTTTTCTTTATAGCTCAATTTGGAATAAATTGATTGATTGATTAGTCAGTGTT
Organism: Modiolus philippinarum; assembly: GCA_002080025.1. Classification (NCBI taxonomy): domain Eukaryota; kingdom Metazoa; phylum Mollusca; class Bivalvia; order Mytilida; family Modiolidae; genus Modiolus; species Modiolus philippinarum. The sequence continues at coordinate 48,449 of MJUU01035511.1, read as the reverse complement.
TAACGTCCAGTGAGCAATATTTCAGCTATATAAGGACAAGGACAAGTTAATCAATTCGAAAAAATATAAGTAAGAGATGAAAGAAGCAATCGAAGGGACAACCAGGACAACGAGTTTTGATTGCCACTGGAAAAGGGGAAAAATGGGTAGGGGCAGGAAAATTAGCCTTCTTTACGAGTCCCAGCTACTCTGCTCTCTTTAGACAATATAGAAGATGTCTTTATACTGCATGGAGCATTGCGTCTCTCCACACAATGATTCGCGGTCAGGCTTTCTGGATAATGACCAAACTACCCTGCACCAACTGGGGACGCGCCCGGCTGCTCTGTAGCCAGGGCCCCTGAAAACGGATTCAGGTGCCGGGGATTTGAAATAAAATAGAATTCCATCAAAACATACCTCAAGACTGGACACGTTTTTCTTAAAATGTTATATACTTGTTGCCCTTTTTAATATCATATAGCTCAAATTCCAAGTTAGGATTAGCTTAATTAACCAAAATGTATAGACGAAGAAGTTATACAGTTGTAGACAGTAGCTATATGATTACGCAGAAAAAAATAGTCAAATACTGAACTATATAGAAATTGGAATAGACTATATATGGCAAACTAGTCGAATGAATAACAATTCATCTCTACAACAAGAGCTGAAATTGAAAAACACTCATACAAGAATTAAAACTGAACACCAATAGCTACATGATGAGAAAAGAAAATTTAAGCAATGAAAATTCACACGTATGATTCTTGAAAGTTGTTTGAATCTTCGATCCTTGACAACTGAAAAACATGTTGATAAAACACAAAGCAGTAAGACAATGTAATACATAATAAACTGCGCATTTCATTTTTAGCATCACAAAGACAATACTTCTTGTGGCATTTGAGTTTGTCAGTTCTGAGATAGGACTCAATAATTTTATTCATGAAAAGAATTAGACTTCATGCGAGCTGTTACTACTAGAGCGGGTAGAGCTGTAAAAGTGTCTGAAAAATTCAACTATCCTAATCGAAAACATTTAAAAAAAAGTTTGGGGCTATTGTATTTTTCGCCTTGTACAGTGATAATGAGTAACATATAAAGCACTTTTTGATAATGAAGTCAATTAACATGTTTATGATGAACAACTTCACAATGTAATCTTGAGAGAATATATACGAGTAAACTACAAAAGCGAGCTGCAAGAATTATAATACAAGTCCCCTTTGAAACACAGTGTCTAAATTAATGTTTGAAAAAATTAGGATGGATGAACATTTTTACCAGAATAAAATACTTTCAAGCAATATTAGTTTACAAATGCATAAATAATATGGTCCCTGATTATCTTTCTGTCAAGTTTAATAGTGTATCTGAAGTACATGGTCACCAGTCTCTAAGATCTTCAGTATCAAACTGTTTGCATGTCCCTAGACCAAACTCTGATTATTTAAAAAAAAAAAAACTTTTCAATATTCTGACGCTTTTCTATGGAATTCATTACCTATTGATATAAAAGATATAAAAAACTGGACATTTTCAAAAAGAAAGTATCTGATTATCTTTTTACACTTCGACAATCTTCAGCTTAGTCATGACATGCCAAAAACAGAACAGCATAATATGTGTTACATTCTTGTACTTTGTATAAATATATGAATATGTTTGTTTGTTTTTGTAATAATGCTTTATTTGTTCTACATGCTTTTACTTTTGAAGGCCACAGGGGAGATTAGCAACTATTGTTTACTGTGTTACCTTCTTGAAATATTTATTATTTATTTAATTAGTTATGAACAATGATGGCCTATGAATATATATCTTCTCCACAAGAAAGTTTATTGAATAAGATGACTGTTATCAAAGTTTTACATTTATATGTTAGCTGTTAATGACTTGATATACACTGTTAGCTGTTATCACTAATTTAAATTATCTATTATCTGTTATTGGAAAAATCAATTTGCTGTTTGGCTGTTATTGGCTGTTATTGGCTGTTATTGGTCCCCCCCCCCCTTTGATATTTCTTAGCACTACATATATAGTCATTTTCTCTTATCTTTTAAATAATTCACACGCCATCTTATTCAAACATATAAGTGTTGCATCTGGAGTTTGCATTGGTGTCACTGAGAAACAATATTTGTTGATTTAGACGACAATGATTCGGATTCCTATAATGACATTTCAACAGTTTTTTATACATATTCAGCACTCGGGCGTTACAGATGTACGACACAAAGATATAAACCCCCTGCAAAGTATTGCACAAGGACGCAATAATGGAGAGATATGACGCAGGCAAGAAGGCATCTATGATCTGTAGTCCCCAAGTAACACCGGTCAAACTAAACAGTTTTATGTACACAACACTGTTGTGGCGTATCGATGCATGATTTCCGGACCTTTCAATCTTTGGCGTAGAACGTATTTGATGCATCGTCATAATAAAGAATACAGCATTGCAGACGCATATTATAGATATCGGTACAATAACTGACGTCAAATTGACGTATGGATTCGTTATGAAACAAAGTGTACCACGGCTTCCATATCCAGAGTCGTTTGATAGTGACACAGTGACGGAAATATTGGTAATGATGACAAGTACAGGTGCAAAGTAGGCATATGTTATGTAACAAAGAAATGTTCTTGTGTCGTGTTCACTTGAATGTGGCAGATGAATGCTTCGAAAGGCCCTCAACATGTGTAATGTGCAAACATTCAAGCAGGTAAAACTTGTCAGCAAAAAGTAATGTAAGAGAATGCCGAAGATTTCGCAATAAACATCAAAGTCATTTAGCTTTGATCCAATCAGCAAAACTCCTTGTAGGAAAAAGTATGAAAAGACAAGTGACATGTTGTTTTTTCCTGGAATAGATCTCATCACAGGAAATATACTGTATGTTATAAACGTCAGAAATAGACAGATCATTGACAATGCCACAGCAACAAGATTGACTGTTTTTAGTACGTCATAAGATGGTGGAGAACGTTTGGCAAGTGATTCCAGCGTATCAATACATACTCTGACTGTTTCATCGTTGTTCAGCCTAAACTTTCCATGCGTTAATTTGATGTCGCTTGATTTCAAAGTGACTGTTGTAGCAGTTGGGTCAATTAGAATTTCATCATTATCTATAGATACTTGTTTACAGAGCATCAAATCCGATACTGGAATAAATCTATAGTACTGATTAGATCTTTCAAAATCCGTTTTTGAAAAGTAACAGTTTCCTGTAAACTGTGCTCTGTTGTTTATCATTGCTCTAGTGTTAATGGCAGACTGGTCTAGCGTTATTATTAAGCCAGTATAGGTAGTTAAACGTTTGCTATGAAGAGTGGTCAGCTTAGTTTCTATCTCCATACGTAGAACATTCTCATCAATGAAAAATTCCACGGATGCAAAGATCGTGATGTTTAATGCTTTGTTTATATTACATGATATATTTGTAACCATGTATACTGACACAAATGTTGGGCGACTCTTAAGCTCCAAGTATTCGGTAAGAAATATTTCTATTGATTGTTCAATTTCTTTTAAAAAGTCTTTGTTTTCAAATGTGTTAATTGGCAACTCCGTTTCTAAACGAATTGGCACAATATAGCCTAGATTACCAGTGGTTAGCAATAGAGGTTCGCATGACGAGTTGATCATTGTATACCCTGGTGGACAAGTTACATTTCTACACTTATTCTGTAAAAATTTTAAAAAATAAAGAATTTAGTAAAAATGATTTAAATACACACAATATCATTTCTTTTCTACAATTTGGAGTGAGGAAATTTAAATCATTATAATGACCATTTTCAATACAGCAATATGGAGTATAGTGCCTAAATGTTTGTTGCATGTTCATATCTCGTTTTGACATTGTGTACACACTTTTATCATGCTTACATACTTTTTGATAACTTGAACAATTGTTTTCATTGTATGCATACTCGAAAACATTATTTTATTCCGCATGATGCTATATATGATAACAAAATACCTATGTTACTGTAATTTATTTTCTGCATATGCGAAGTTCGATAACTTATGTCTCATCAGTGCGAGTCAACCCAAAACAATTGGAAGTCCATTAACCGAAAAACATGTAAAAGCTGATACAGAACAAATAACCAAAAGGGTCCAAATAGAAAAGCCAAAATTCAGCTAAGGACAGAGCTATGCGGGAGGGAGATACTCCTTAGTTTTAAACAAAATTTTGTAAAATTCAGATATTGTAAGTTTCAATAAAATCGGTTTTCGGGTCAGCACCGAAGTATTGACTACTGGGTTGATGAATATCCTCTGGAACTAATAGTCCATCAGCAGAGCTTTGAATTAAATGGCTTTTTCTCCATCACGGAGAATCATATTTGCAGATGAATTGAAATCATAATTTTTATTTCTAAATATTTCGAATTTACTCCATATTTATATGTTTGAAAAGGTGTTTTTCCTTGAGCAGTTGTCAGCTTCAATTATTTTGCAGTTGTTAATAAATGCATTTTTACAAAGTCATTAACAACACACACCTGTTTTGCTACAATATCAAATTAAATTGCGATTTTTAATTAACTTGTAAAGAATCAAAACCCGATTTTCGTTTTCCAGTTTTCACAGTAAATAAAATATTGCTCTGTGAAGCAATGGCAACTTTTATTTTGGTAATGTGATGTACATTTTTAATTGATAAAGTATGTAGTAAAGGAATACTCTAGCTAAATACAGACTCGATTCAACTAAACATTTCAAAACTAGTAATATAAAGGCATTTAGTGCGAAATTTCAAATAAATACTGATACAGTTACCCAGTAAATTGCCCAATCAAATGTTGTTTTTTTTTTAAATCTGTAGACTATTTACAAAAATGTAAACAGCTCACTGTCATTGCAAAACCACAAAATTATTATGAAATAAAGAGGATGAACAGAGTAAAGATGTGTGTGTGTGTGTGTTTTTTTTTTACTACAACCACCATTACACAAATTATTCTCATAAATTAAAAAAAATTAATGCGTAATTCAAACTCTCTGATTCCTATTTTGCAAGATCGAAATAGAATTTGTTAATTTTAGATAGTGATACAATCTATAAATCTATAAAACAATTGGGAACAAAAGGGTAAATGATTTCTGATCTAATCTTTTAGTATAGCAACCCAGTTGTTGAAACAAATTGATATTGGCCTATGGTGTTATCATCTTCGTGGACTTGTTGTCTGTAGTAGTATATTGTTCTGATGTTAACAGAAGTTTCTTAGATTTAGGTAATTTCTATTTTTTACTTTTTGCCTGTATTTTTCTTATTGTTTATACAACTATGCCGGATATGAATACAAATATGAGCTTATAATATAAAATCTAACAAATTTTGATGTTTTCCGATTACCAATTTTGAAGAAAAAATGAGAAAACAGTGTTTTAAGAACTTTAAGAGAGCTCAAATATAATTTTATTTTGGTATTGTAGATGAACCCTGAATTAAAATCGTCATCATTAAAAGGATATTGATTTTCAGAAACATTTCAGAAACATTTTGGGGTACCCATTTTACTGTGCTGCACAGGAATTGAGGCTGCTATTTCTGACAACTATTTCTATAGTTACTAAACTTTAAAGATTTTCTTTGTGAATGCAAAACACGGTAAACACCAATAGTTGTTGATAAAACAAAAACAAACTCGAGGATACAATGCAGTATCTAGCCATTTAAAACCTAATTTGAACTGAAGTTCATACATTATCCAATTCTAATTTCTATTTGTATGATAATCATTTATACCTGTAAAGTGTCTAGGAATTGACCTTTTTGGCACTCACTTATTGTATCATCTTCTTCATATGATAATTGGAATAAAGTTCTGAACATGATATTTTGATCATCTGCAATACAAGTATCACATAAAGGTGGTATAGGGGTAGGTTTTGCTGAAGTACTAGCCATTGTTGTAGAAGTTTGTACTTGAGGTTTTACATCTGGATTACACAAGGTACAAAATACATTCCGGAAACCCATATAGCTAGTTAAATATGTAACATTTTGTTCACATGCCCACAACACGTCTTCATCTTTTTCAATCCAACCTCCTGTGATGTTACACCTGTTAATTGTACTCTTTGTATCGTCACATAGGATTGTCTCATCTTCATATGGCTCAAACAATACCAAACACTCTCTTTCTTTTGCTGTTTTTAAAATTTGCTCAACTGATATTTGAAAATGAGCAGCCAGCGGTTTTGCAATTGGACATGTAATTTTGATAGTCCAAGGCTGAATATATTGAATGTCCTGAGCGAAAGAATTTACAAATTCATCAGCACAAAGAGCACAATAGATATTTGCATAATGCTGCTTTGTTTTTGATATGTATACAGGCAGGTCATATCTCATTTCTCCTTGTTTGTAACAATTAACATTAGAATCCTTGTTTGAGTATCGGCAAGTATTTGACATAACATGGTTTTTCGAGCAAACCCAGCGGTTATCCAATTCAAAATCGATACAGCATTTGTGATCTGCTAAGCAATTCAGATTGCATGAACAGTCGTATGGGGGAGGAGTTGAGTATGACGAGTAAATACCACATGTAGAATAACCATAGAATGATTCGTAGATATTCATAAGATTTGACATATTTACTTCTCTTTTACCGTCATAAAAAGTTAACGAAGTGTTTAGTCGTTGGTTTGTTTCTTTTGTGTCAAAATTTCCAATGTATTGAAGTATAAACTCTTTGGAAAATACTCCATTGATGATCTTGTATACTAATTCTTCTCCGTTGCCATCTAGTGAAGTAATCAAATTCCCATGAATGTCACTGTATCCGTATGTCACCTCAAAATTGTTGCAATAATAGCAAAACGTGTTTTTAAATGGATACGTTACACTACTTTCATCATACCAAACGCATGCATCTTTTAAAGCTTCAAAACTGCCTGACCAGAGACCTGTTTGATTACATTCAGTGATAACTTTGTCTTCTTCGATCAGTGGTGGGTTGCACAAAAAGCAAAATATATTTTTATATTCATTTATAGGAGAAATAAAAGAACTACAAGCCCAGTATATACTATAGTCGTATGAGTTCCAACTTCCAGTCATATTACATCGACCAATCAGATTATCTTTAGGTGGTTTACATTTCTGTATTTTGTAATTTACACTTTCATGGTTATACCGTACTGTGCATTTTTTCTCTTTAATCAAGCTCTCAATTTCTTCAAAAGATGATAGAAAATTGATATCCAAGAATCCATTACAATATATATTCCAAGACCACGGCTGGTACTGTCTTTCATCATTGCAGTGGGCACAATGAACATTTCTGTAGGTTCTTCCAGACAAACCAGTGACGGGGCTCGCGGTCAACTTATCAATTAATTTTGTTCTATTTTCACACAGCTGAACTAATTTCTTATCTGATTTTTCAGGACAAGAATCCAAAACAGAAAAGTAAAAATCCGAAATCACGTCGAAAGGACTATAAACTATATCATTTTCACATTTGAATTCTAGGAAATCTAATTCAACATCAGGACAACAATCCACGTGAAGTATGCAGTCATCACAGTAGCATTTTGGACACATTGACGGCAGACGTATTATACTTTCGTGAACGTAAGGTAAGGCAGCAGATGAAATGTTACATAAATGTATACCACATACTGCAACATATTGTTGTAAAATGTAATCAGAACCCGGCACTTGTTGACCAAACGTCAGCAAAACAGTTCTCACAACAGTCAGCAAAAACCCATAAAACATCATCTTGCGTTGCTCTGACAAAAACAGTATGAAGATGGAACTGACTATCAAAATCATTTATAAAATACTCCATTGTTAAATGAATTTTATTGATGAAGAATTAATTAAATCAGATTCTCACAGGAAATTTGGTTCTAACCTCATTTGTCCCCTTGACATTAATTAAAAAAGAAATATATTTTTCAGTATTTACAGAGTATAATTGCATTTCTGTAAAAACAATTATTAGTTATCAATATATTTACAGGAAAATCTACTTAGTGTGAATTAAAAATTCTAAATATTTAACTTGTTTATCTTACTGAAAATCACAGAAAACAATAAATGAATTAAAAAAAACGAGAAACGTGAGCTATGGCAAACATTAGACAATTAAATCCCTGGATAGTATAATTATAATCTAAGTGAGAATTGTTTTTTCATCAAATAAAAAATTCTCCAGTAAATGATGCGTAGGTATGCTCGTCCTTAGAAAAGTCATATGAAGCGATAACTTTTGTGCTGAAATAATATAGAGGCCTATTTGTCTTAGAGTATTTGTGCTAGAAAACTAAGCAAGGTAAAGACTTCAAAGGAGTAGAAATACAAATGAAATACAAATAAGCAATTCTATACTAGTACTTGAAAACACAATGCAGTTATTCAATAATATATTACTAGCCATTGTGAAAGTCTGATTTGCCTAATTGTGAAAGTCTATTTTTTCACATTTCGTTAAAAAGGTTCTTTAATAGATATCTGTCCCATATAGAAAAATTACAAGTTTTTGGTCCGAAATGTGATTAAAGATTCATTTTACCTAGTACTTGGATGGACATTTCTTTTTACTGTCCACAACCTTTTAATGCCAGTTACATTTGGGTTGCTACCAGAGACTGCCGCAATGGAAGGGAGATTTGACACAACATCATTGCTTTTGAAATGCCAGTAACAAGTGAGGACCATTGTTTTTTACAATTTTCTCATAGTTTTGAACTTGCTTTGTCTTTTTGCCTTTTTGTTTTTGGGCTCATGACAATTCTGTCCGGTGATTTTGTTATCTCCCCAATTTGCCTGTCCAATATGTATCATCTGGTTATACCTCGACACAAAAATTAGTTCAGTCAATATATATAAACTGTAAAGATTGTTTAAAAAAATTTCCATTCCGATGAAACATATAAACAATAGTGTCATCAAACTAAATTAAAAATATGGGGATAATTTGCTATACCATTCATTATCTAGAAATGGATGTTAACGTGGTTTTTGAATTTGTAAGGTCAACGTTATCCGAAGAAATAATAAAAAAAACGGAAGAAAGTTATGCTTTTTAAAAGATGTAATAACTCGTCCTTAAAGGGTCTATACACCCGACGTTGGAAAAAATAAATCAGTTTCTGGAATAAAGTAGAAGTGATATCATAAGCAACGAAGGGATATGGAGTAGATGCACATGAGACAAAGTCTCCAGGAATACATAATAAAACAAAGCAATGGAACAACGCTTTTATTGTTGTTCTGTAACTTCATGACACCATGAGACCTTAAACAATGAGCTTTCCTCCTACCTCATAGTAAGTTCAAGACTGGCCCTACCACCGGTTTGAGCGGAATTCATTGCCAGCTGTCGAGCAATGCCAGATCCATGTTGCTTTTCCGATGGATGCAGAATCGTCAACAAACATAAAATTGACTGGCAAAGTATTCTTATAATCTACTTATGAGGTGCTGACCAATTGTTTTTACCTTTACAATCAATTGATACGGCCGACAACAGCGAATTTAACTTTACATTGGATCGTATGGGAATTTGTTCTAGAGAACGGATGAATGGATTTTAACCAAACATGTTATGAATAACAAAATATTGTAAATTTACTTTTGGCATATGAAAAAAAGNGGGGGGGGGGGGGGGGGGTATGTCAAAATTTCCGAAAAGAGTTGTCAAGAGCCGAAGTCCATGAGATAAAAAGCAGGTGGAAACCACCGGAACGATTGTCGACGGCGATGATCCTGACTTGGTACAGGCATGTCAAAAGAAACGAAATGATAGTTTGAAACGCTTACCTTATGGTTCCACATTGGTTTCGAACCGTAATTCAACAAGGCCTTCAAGGGAACTTAGTTTTTCATTGATCCCTATAGTAAATTCACTAAACATTCTTGCTCTGGAGGACCGCTGAATGGTTTCAAATCGAACATGGCTTGAGTGTTACTTATTAAGTGCTGATCAAGTAATGTTACTTCGGTGTCGATCTCACACCCATAGATAGCAGCCAGGGAGTAACATTGTTAAACATATTACTCTATGGCAAGAGCACTCAAAAAACTTTTCATGTTAGAAACACTGGGCTAATTAGACGCATTTTAAATCATAAGATGGTCCTGCAGGTCTGCATCATGTTAAGATTTATTAAAATATAACAGTAGTATTACAGAAGTACTATGGCGAATACAGTCTGAAATATTTAAAAATCGAATGCATCTAAAAGAGAAGAGCAGAAAAATTAAGTTCTGATTGGTTCATATGCCTCTAGATTGCATAATTGCAAATAAGAGTCATATTTCTTGTTAAAATTAAATATAAGAAAAGTATGTGTTTACTAAATACTTGCTAGGAAGCAATTTTTTTTTCGAAATTTATTCGCAAGAAGGTCAGTATGTTAAAAGATCTGTTTATTTACAATAATCATAGAATGTTGTTTAACAACAACGAGGTGTATCTTCGCCATGCACGAATTTCCGCAAACGAAAGATAGTAACGCAGTATAGGGCCTGTAAGTCTCGTACAATTTTGGAACTTCCGGGATCAAAAATTGTACCCGGAAGTTACATTTTAAACAAAGATATATGACGT
>MJUU01035511.1:24622-36978 GCA_002080025.1 Modiolus philippinarum | reverse complement strand
CTAGATTTCAGACGTCCATGTTCGTCAATGTACAACAAAAGGTCAAGGTATGAAGCAGAATCGGGGGTATCGGTTGTCTCTTTAATTTCAAGTTCACTGGGGTAGATACGATGTAAATATTCTTTAAATCTTGGGTTTTTAAGAGAAAGTATATCGTCTATATATCTGAAGCTGAAATTAAAAGTCTGGGCTAGCTGTTTTTGTTTCTGTTGTATCAGCCCTTGTAAAAACTTTGCTTCATACGAAAAAAGGAAAAGGTCAGCTAAAAGTGGCGCACAATTTGTTCCCATAGGAATCCCTATTGTCTGTTGAAAAATACGGCCTCCACATTCAACAAAAATGTTGTCGATCAAAAATTCAAGCATCTTAATCACGTCATTTTCACTGTATTTCTTGTTTGACTCACTGTGGTTCTTTACAAAATATGTTTTATCTTTTCCTATTACCAAATAGGAATACCTGCGTTCTCCGTTTTTGGTACAGAAACATTGATGTATCAGATCGGAAATTACTGTTTTAAGTTTTTTATGGGGAAGAGTTGTATAAAGGGTAGAAAAATCAAAAGTTTGAATGCTATTGCAGTATGCGAGACTGTTTGAGGAGAGCTGTTCAAGGAGATCTTTGGAATTTTTAAGAATCCCTATCTGATTCATGCCGCTCGTGGAATAGGCTTTTTCGCATTAGCTTTTTAGACCATCTCTAACTGCAGTCAGTAAAGTGGTAAGGAGTATGGATAGGGGCTTAGTGGTGCATCTGGCAGATCCTGCAATGAATCTCTGTTTGAAGGGATTCTTGTGAAGCTTAGGCACCCAGTAAATATAAGGGAGATAACTGTTATTCTCATCAACTTTGATACCGAATGATGCTAACACAGAAGTGTGATTTGTGATTATCTCGTCCCTTGATAATGTAGCTGGGGAATAAGTAGGATTGCCAGATGAAGTGTCAATACCCATCTCCTTAACAAGACAGTCTAAATATTGTTTCTTGCATACAAATACAACATTGTTAGAAGCTTTGTCTGCAGGTACTATGACGTATTTGTCCTGGAGGTCCAAAAATCAGGAAAGGACAGAACTATGCAAGAGGGAGATACTCCTTAGTTAAAAAAAAATTCTTAAGTTTCCAAATAAAATCGGTTTTCGGGCATTCACTGAAGTACTGGTTACTTGGTTCGTGAATACTCTCGGGACTAATAGTCCTTCAGTACAGGCATCGGATCAATAACAAAAATACCGAAGTAACTGTGAATCGGGGTAATAAAAATTTCTGAACAGAGTGGACATCAACGAGACAAAACGAAAAAATCAGGTTGAAACCACCGGAAAAATTGTCGACCGCAAGGGTCCCGACTTGGTACAGGCTTTTCAAAAGAAATGGCGGTTAAACTGGTTTTATGGCATGCAACCCCCTTTCCATTGCAGTAGTGTCCGGCAGTAACTCAACAGCAATTGCCATTGAAAGGTCGTACACAGTTAACAGAAATAATCATCTCAGTACTAATTATAAAAACTTAGAAAGCAGCCACAGTCTGCTAAGCTCACCTCGTTGCACAGCATTGTCACATTTAAACATGTCCGTAAACAGGAACGGACTATAATCATTCTTTTTAACGGTTTCATACATGCATAAAATGTAGGTCAAAGTCAGCATCCGAAGCATGCATTGTTGTCATACGAAATGCATCAAACATACCAATATGGTTGATGTTGGAAATGTCAGTAAGTGGGAATGGACTTTGAATATTCTACCTAAACAAATCACTCATGTGTAAAATGTATGTCAGAAACAGCATCCCAAGCATGAATTGCAATTGACATCCCAAAACGAATCATACATACCAATATGGTTGATGTTGGAAATGTCAGTAAGCGGGAAAGGACTTTTACCACTCTACCTAACCATGTCGCTCATGCGTAAAATTTAGGTCACATACAGCATCCGACGCATGAATTGCAATTGTCATCCAAAAATGCATAAAACATACCAATATGGTTGATGTGGACATGTAGGTAAGTGGGAATGGACTTAAACCATTCTACCTAACCAAGTCGCTCAAGCGTACAATGAAGGTCAGAGGCAGTATCGGAAGCATGTATGAAAGTTGCCATCCCAAAATGCATCATACATACCAATATGGTTGATGTGGGACATGTCGGTAAGCAGGAGTGGACTTTAACCATTCTTCCTAACCGGACGCCGTCGCGGACGTTAGGGGTATCACATAAGCCCTCTCACTTCGTGAGGTGAGCTCAAAATTAATTTTCAGCATATGGAAACTTAAGTTTCAGGGAAGATAAAATAAAAAACTTTTGGAAATCCTTAAACCAAATAAAGTGTAAAAGCTGAAATTTTCAAATTCAAACATTTATATAATATTACGAAATCCATAAACTGGGATATATGTAAAAGCTGAAAGAGAACAAATCACCAAAGGATTTTCACAGAAAAGCCAAAATTAGGTAAAGACAGAGCTACACAAGAGGGGATGTTCCTTGGTTTTGAGCAAAATTTTCTCCCAATGTTCCATATAAAATCGGCTTTCGTTGACCAATAATTTTTTTAAATCTAATTTCAGCTGATGACCATTTATATGAATTATGTCTGTCTTTTCACTGCAGATCAAAGCGACTATGAACCGAAATATATGTAAAAGGTAATTGAGAAAAAATAAACAATATGATCTAAATGTAATGTAAAACCACTATCAACAGAGGATAGAGTTTTGCTCGAGGAAGACATATTTGAATCCAGATACTGCCAGTTTCCAAATCAAAATAAGCGTTGCTTGTGGAGTGTCCTTTACTTTTGTATGCAACAGATGTGGATAGTCATACATTTACAGACCTCTTCCAAAATTAAAGTCATACAAGTCATATTGATTTAAACAAAATGTACTTTGATCTTACTTATGTAAAACCTCTATTAAACATTTCTGCTAAATTTAAGTAAGTTTTTATTTGTGGTTGAAATGTTTGTTCACTCACTACATACAGTGCAAACCGACTATCCGACTATTACTATATAAATAACATATAACTTGGAGGGTGACAGAGGAGATTGTTACCCCGAGAAAACATTTTCAACCGATGCGAAGCAGACGTTGACAATGTTTTTCGAGGGGTAACAATCTGCTCTGTCACCCTCCCAGCTATATGATATTTTTTTTATTATACTGAATGTTACTATGAATTCAATCATTTATTGAAAATCACTGGACCATGAACAGAGGGAAACAGTGCAAAATTTTTTACCCTCTCAGCCATATGACAATTTTAGTGAATGTTACCTGGCAGTTTTAATAAAAATCTTACATATGATAGATTGAATTGTCAAAATTAATTTTTGTTAAGGAAAAATCTTCTAACGTATAATAAAACGAAATGTATTATAGGAGACGGAAGAAGACAAGGGTGTTGGATAGACGTTTGAAATTATCAGGATAGTTTTCTTTTATAGGAGAACATTTTATCAGGATGATGCATTGTAATTCGGGATGATGCTTAGTTACGTATGACATACCACTTAAAGTAAAGCTGGTGGAGTAAAGTAAACTAGAGGCTCAGATACTGGGCCTGAATCGCTCACCTGACAAAATGCTTACAACAGGTGATGAAAGTGATGTTTATCTCATAGGATTCTATGTTAAATATGTTCTGTGCTGGAGGTCTTGTTTTTGATCAGATCAAAACAAAATAAGCAATCTTAGTTTGACTGAATTTGCTTCAATAATTTCAGCACATGTGATGAAAAAGATGTTTTCCTATAAGGGTACCATTTTCAACCAAGTTCCATGCTGGGAGCCATTTTTTTGTCGGATTCCAATTCAAAATGAATAGTCTTTGTAAAGGACCTTCCATTCATTATTTCTGTAAAGTTTGGTTGAATTTGCTTCAGTGGTTTCAGAGAAGTTGATGCAAATGTGATTTTTCCCATAGGGTCCTATGTTGTTAAACCTAAGTTCCGCGCTGGCATCCATGTTTTTTGTCGAATCGGAAAAAAATGAGCAATCTTTGTAAAGGACCTTCTATACATCATTCCTGTAAAGTTTGATTAAATTTGCTTCAGTGGTTTCAGAGGAGAAGATGAAAATGTTTATGTCCCATAGGGCCAATGTTAAACTATGTTCCCTGCTGTCGGCCATGTTTTTTGTCGAATGGAATAAAATGAGCAATCTTTGTAAAGGACCTTTAGTACATCATTCCTGTAAAGTTTGGGTGAATTCCCTTGAGCAGTTTCAGGAGTTGACGAAAATGTGATTTTACCCATAGGGTCCTATGTTATACCTAAGTTCTGCGCTGGTGGCCATGTTTTTTATCGAATGGGAACAAAATGAGCAAGCTTTGTAAAGGACCTTACATACATCATTTCTGTAAAGTTTGGTTAAATTTGCTTCAGCCGTTTCAGAGGAGGAGATGAAAATGTGATTTTTCCCGTAGGATCCAATGTTAAACCATGTTCCGTGCTGGCAGCCAGGTTTTTCGTCGGATCGGAACGAAATGAGTAATCATTGTTAAGGACCTTTAGTACATCATTCGTGTAAAGTTTGGTTGAATTTGCTTCAGTGGTTTCATAGCAGAAGATGAAAATGTGATTTTTCCCATAGGGTCCAATGTAAAACCTAAGTTCTGCGCTTGCGGCCATGTTTTTCGTCGGATCAGAAGGAAATGAGTAATCAATGTTAAGGACCTTTAGTACATCATTCCTGTAAAGTTTGGTTGAATTTGATTCAGCTGTTTCAGATCAGAAGATGAAAATATGATTTTCCCATAGGGTCTTAAAATGTTAAACCATGTTCCGTGCTGGCGGCCATGTTTTTTGTCGGAGTGGAACAAAATGAGCAATCATTGTTAAGGACCTTTAGTACATTATTCTTATTAAGTTTGGTTCAATTTGCTTTAGTGGTTTCAGAGCAGAAGATGAAAATGTGATTTTCCCATAGGGTCCAATGTTAAACCTAAGTTCCGCGCTGGCGGCCATGTTTTTTGTTGGATCAGAACTAAATGAGCAGTCTTTGTAAAGGAACTTCCATACATCATTCCTGTAAAGTTTGGTTGAATTTGCTTCAGCTGTTTCAGAGCAGAAGATGAAAATGTGATTTTCCCATAGGGTCCAATGTTAAATCATGATCCGTGCTGGCGGCCATGATTTTTGTCGGATCGGAATGAAATGAGCAATCATTGTTAAGGACCTATAGTACATCATTCCTGTAAAGTTTGGTTGAATTTGCTTCAGTGGTTTCAGAGCAGAAGATGAAAATGTGATTTTTCCCATAGGGTCCAATGTTACACCTAAGTTCCGCGCTGGCGGCCATGTTTTTTGTTGGATCGGAACGAAATGAGCAATCTTGGTAAAGGACCTCCAATACATCATTCCTGTAAAGTTTGGTTGAATTTGCTTCAGTAGTTTCAGAGGAGAAGATGAAAATGTGAAAAGTTTAACGGACGGACGACGGACGGACGGACAGACGGACGACGGACGACGGACGCCAAGTGATGGCAATAGCTCACACTGACCCTTTGGGTCAGGTGAGCTAAAAAAGAATGCCATGAGAGATTGTGTGAAAATTAAATGCAGTTCGTGCTCTTGGGTTTCGAGGTCAGTATGAGAAAAGTACAAAGTTAAAAAATATTGATTAGGCAATTGAAATAACAATGTTGTATTAAAAATGATATAAGCAGGAATCTGAACATAGATTTCCTTATGTAAAGTTTGTACCAATATATGTTATTGAGAAGTTATAAAAAGAATATAATTTGTAAAAATCTTCCAAGATAAATTAATTGTGTACCGATTATGAAAATATATAACACACATCTATATTATATATAATTGAATAGTTTTAGGAATAACAAATACAGAGACATAGATAGAATGACCTGGGTATAAAATGTGGGTTTCCATTTAAATACGTCTTTTGAATTTATATAAATAACGACGAAATGCTTCATTGAGAATTACTAAAATCATCCATTAGCCCTTAAGTATTCTTTTTTTATCTTGATATTTTTTTGTATTTCAGATCAATATTTGGTACATAGATGAATAGCTTCCAGCATCCACATAATAATAATCGTTCTACCTGTACAGGTGAGAATTCATAGGTATATATTGATCATATGACATGTGTATAGATTAAAGCAAAACTTCATTGGCTGCTCTAATCCAGGTAAACTGGCATATCCATAACAAGGAAACAAAATGGAGCTAGGAATCCAGTTGAAGGTTTGCGTTGCACTTTCTGTGATAGCGCTGTTGCTGAAGATCATTGTGTTTGTAAGTCCAGGATGGGTTGTAGTCAAACACGACATTGGCGATCCCAAGCACAAAGATATGGTAGCAATGCCAGAACCTACAATGGAGAGGAAGAAATCTGTTTCGATATCATTTGGTCTGTGGTACTACAAAGTATGTAAATGTGGTGCAACGTATCACGATGATGATGATGATAGTGGTCAAAACAGTGTTGAAGAAGATGAAAGACATCATGACCATCACAAACACAAGAAACACCGCCGCCATCATAAGTGTTATCACAGTGGCTACAAAAAGAGAAAACATCCACAAAGAATTGACTATGTGGGGGAGAATATGGCAAAAGAAATGCAGGAAGATGAAGATTTTGAAAATGGAATACCACCAGAATTTAGTGAAAACAGGGAATTCATTAAAACTTCAGTTGGTAAGTACTAGCATAATCTCAAGCAATGTAACCTGTTTTTTAAATCCGGTGTATTGTTTTCATGACGTAAATTTTACCATGCTTTGTGTGTTTCTTAAAAACATACACGAAAAATCAAAACTAAGATACATACAATATCACCCTTTTTAAATGTATTCTTATGTCAGTCACATGGGTAGATTTAATGTATATTTTAGTAATTGCTTTATATCCAAGGTCATTGAAGTGTATAATGTGTACATTCTTATTTTATCCATTGACTAGAAGGTTGAAATGATATTTCATACATATACGTTTCCATATTTGTCTAAACTTTAAAAATACATAAGATCCTTAAATAACATCCAGGTAACGAAAAATATCAAAAAGTGTGTCTTTGTGTAGTGATAGCTGTGGTCAGCGCATGGAGGTCGGAAACATTTTTTTCTACTTATGCAATTGGATGTAGACTTTGTGCTTCATGTCTCAAATTGTCCTGATTTTTACCTGCATATTATACTTTAATTAGTATACACTGCTGTTGGTAGATATGACCATTTGGAACATAAACAAAATAGAGAGAATCATGTGACGAATTATTATTTTGCTGAATATTTACTCTGTCAATTTTACTGAAATAATTGGAATTGATTCCCAGTTACAATATTTACAATTCGGATTTAAAAGATTTTTCTTTTTAACTTTCCTTTGGTCCTACCAGATTGTCCACAAAACAATAATTCCCGTCAAGGTGGTGAGTTGGGCTGAACAATCAAATTATCAATCAGAAATAATACCATCATTATATTGTAGCCCTTTACACAAAAACGTAAAAACGATGTCCTTTTTTTTTGGGTGGGGGTGCAAAAATGGCTGCTGAAATATTAATGTCTATTTTATCATTCCAGCCATGACTTCGTTACAATATTTACAATTCAGATTAAAAGATTTTTCTTTTTACGAGTTATTCAATATTTTATTTCACTCACTTTTTTTCAGAATTTGCACGTCATGCAAGACTTGAGCTGGGGGTATATGTTATCATTGGCATTGTTATTAGTATTTTTGGAATAATGGGCTCCATTAAATATGCAAGAGGCAGGGGAACTGGAAAACATTCTGGACGATTGGCATGCGCTGCACAAGTTTTTGGTTGTAAGTATTATTAAAGTAGTAATTCATTTCAATTCATTCTCAGAAATATATTTAAAATAATTTTTGTATTTGATTATTTATTTAATTTCAAAATGTTAAATATGGAAAATAACAATACATCATTCTGAGCCCTCCCGATTTCAGACGTTTATGGTAACATAATATAGCTCACACACACACACACACACACACACACACACACACACACGGCAATACCAATAAATTATAGTCATTTTATTTTTGATTCTACATAATAATCATGTTATAATTTGAAATATTGAAAAAAATCACATTAATCATGTAGTGAATGGGGGTAAAAACAAATTAATCGAACAGAGTTGTCAATTTAATAGCCGAAGTCCACGAGACAAAAAAGACAATCCAGGTGGAAACCACAGGAAAAACAACTTGTCAAAAATGGCCATTTGAAGAAACTAAATTGGCAGCAACTTCAGTATTAATTTTTGTCATGAAAAATATTTTTTGTTGACAGCAGCAAATAATCTGTACCTTACAGCTTAACATTTGCCAGATAAGCGCGAACAAGAGAAAAGGCATTTTAACATTATATATATAATCTGTTGCATTTGCTTCAGATAGCATATTACTCAAAACACCAACAGAAAAAAGTTCTAACTTCTTAACAATTACTTTTTAATGGCTATTTTGAAATGTTTTTTTTTACATTAGCTTTATGTTTTCAACATTATGTGACTTTGTTTTATGTTTACAGCATTCTTCTACTGGCTGGCTCTCATTCGAACGGCTACATACATCATTCAGTTGAAAATACTTCAGCATGAGGCGGACAACTATGACCAACTTCGATTCTCTGTTCCATGGTGCCTTATTGTTGGTACTATAGGTGCAGTGGTTATGGATGTGTCGGCATTGTTCCATCTCATTCTCATATCACGTGATAGAAAACCAGCAGGGGCAGAATATGTCTACAACACCGAAAAGGTCGAAAAACCCCAAATTCCTGTCATCATTCCAAATGGCTATGAACAGCTTGTTGTCCCATACACAACAGAAGAAGCTGGACCTCTACCTAATAAACAATCTCTTGCTTAGATGCTTTATGTTTTTGTTTTTCAATTATTCGACTATACTTACATGTCCAGTAAATGGTACAGGGATGATTTTATTAAAGAAAATATCTGATTTCAGATATTAAATCAAACAAACAAAAAAATTCAAGACCTTTTGCTAATACAAATTTTTGTAGACTAACCCCCAAATTCAGATATTTTGTCACATCATATAAAATCATCCCTGTTGTATGGAATTCAGAGAAAAAAAAGACTTTGTGTTGTCTTGTAACGGAAATAGTGTGAGAATTTTGTTACTACATGTTTCAAACATTGTGCTTTATTTTATTTGCCTTTTCATTTTTTATAAGAATTAGCACTAAAAGCAATTGCTATTTGCATTACTTTCGATCTTTAGAGTACCCTCAACAATTATACATGCTAACAACCACTGACATTTTTTCTATAACACATATACAGATGAATGTACTTGAGGGTGAAATCAGCTGGACTGTTGAATACTCAATATGACTAACTGGATTAGTCGTGTATAATACTTGGAACTGTATTTTAATTGTGATCATTTATATATCAGTTAATAAAAAGTTTTGTTTTAAGTTTCTTCTTATCGGAATATGTTTAAAATGTAGACATTGTTTAATCATAATTCTTTTTATCTGACACTAGTATATGAATATGATATAAGTCTGTATCATATATTGCAGAAGATTTAATGGAGCGGAGAAAAATCGGTATAAATGACTTATTTAACAATCAAGCAAACAATAAGGAATGTTATACAGGATTCACATGATTTTAAAAAAATTTTTACTGCCATTATACTTGACCTCAAGATGAAGAACGACAATGAAAGCTTTACTCCATTAGTTGGTTCTACCATGTATTTGTAGAGATTTTGTCTCGTGTGCATTTACTCCATATCCTTTCATTGTTTATTTTTGAATATATATACCAGAAAGTAACAAGATATAACATGAATTATCACTTTTTGGAACACGTGCTAGCAAAACAAAATTTACGCTTTATTATTCAAAAGAGTATTTTCGAATAAAGAGTCGTGTCTCAAAGGAACATTTGATTGAGATACAAGCCAAAAATCCAATTTGCTATTTTTCTACAAACATAAATGTGTATATAAAGGAATTAATGTAGAAAAGATATCAGGAGACACTTTCAATGGCCGAAAAGTACTATCTCGTGACACAATCTTCCAGAGAACTGCACAAGAAAAACAAAAAATGACAAAAGACAAACATAGGAAACGAGAGGATCTCGGGAAAACAGGAGCCAGCGATATGGCCGAACCGGTCCATGGGCACTGGAACCTCCCTTTTCTCTATTCCGTTTCCCAATCGTATAATAAACATACAATACATTGGAAGTGGCAAAGGCCCCTTAATATTTCTGTAGTTAGTCTCCCTGAAATGAAGATAAAGACATAAAAAAATAGATGTTTAGTCGCTGCTCCAGTGGAATGTTTTCCTGACAATTCATTAAATTGATTTGATTTGTGATAACTTCTTTGATACCGACAATTTAATTTCGTTTAAGTAGGCACTATTTCTAAATCAAACCCAATTTTAAGTAACAAAGCACCATGGATTCAGTTGGGGTATATGGCCTATCATAACAGGCGTAATATAAATCAAATGATACTGCCCGCCTCCCGTCGACAGTTGGTACTCATAAACTGTTGTGGTGCATTTCAGCGGGAGCTGTTGGGTGATATCAATCGCAAATTTTTAAGCAAAAACTTGACTTTTTTAGTGCTATTTAAATAAATCAATGATATTTGAAATTTTTGAAATAACATACTGTTCGTGTTTGTGATAACTAACAAACTACCGAAGTTACTGTAAATTTGGTTTCTGCATATGCGCATTTCTACAAATCATGTCTCTTCAGTACAGATAAAATCACTCCTTAGTTTAAAACAAAATTTAGATATTGCAAATTTAAAAAAAACGATGATAAAAATTTGATATCTGATTGGGTCACAAAACAATTTCCCTTTCAACAACTAATAAAACGATAAAAACTTTGCTTACATGATATGCATTTGTTCGCATTTAATTAAAATGAAGATTCTTTTAACAAGATGTGCATCCTTAACGTGAAAAGACATAAATAAGTAAATAATCCTGTCTCAAAGGGTACAAATTCCATTAACGACCTTTTTGCTCATGAACTACTAAACTTTCTACATATTTAAAAAAATGCTGTAGTATGTCCGGTAAAAATGTTTCTGATTTGCATTTTTGTCGGTGAAGGTGTATGAATTCGATTTTGAATGTTCTAAGGGTCAATATTTCTATTACTAGTAGTTCACTTACATGAAGAGCCGCAGCTTTTTCTTGACAATTTGAAATAGAATGTGCTTCATGCATTTCCTTCTTGGTGCTATAAACATATAAAATAAACAATATAAATTCACCAACCCCGTAGTCAGTACCTTGGTACTGACCTGAAAAACCTTTTTTTTAAATTTGCAATATCTAAATTTTCCAAAATTATGTTTAATACTAAGGAGTATCTCCCTCATGCATAGCTCTGTCCTTAGGAGAATTTTGGCTTTTCTATTTAGATCATTTTGGTTATTTGTTCTCTATCAGCTTTTACACGTTTTTCGGCTAATGGACTTCCAAATGTTTTGTTTTGATATGCACTAATGAGACATAAGTTGTCGAAATAAGCATATGCAGAAAATAAATTAACTGTGACTTCGGTATTTTGTTATTTATTTTCACTGGGTCGATGCTTCTGCTGGTGGACTGTTAGTCCCAGAGGGTATTCACCAACCCAGTAATCAATATCTTGGTACTGACCTGAAAACCGATTTTACTGAAATTTGCATTATCTAAATTTTACAATTTTTTTTTGAAACTAGGGAGTATCTCCCTCATGCATAGCTCTGTCCTTAATAGAATTTTGGCTTTTTTATTTAGATCATTTTTGTTATTTGTTCTCTATCAGCTTTTACACGTTTTTCGGTTTATGGACTTCCAAATGTTTTGGTCTGATCTGCACTGATGAGACATAAGTTGTCGAAATGCGCATATGCAGACAATAACAGTGACTTCGATACTTTGTTATTTAGCTATACAGGTCGACAAAAATCACAGCGGAGGTTCTATAACCACTAAAGACCGATTTGAAATGTTTATTTCCTTTAAAATTACTAAATACCGAAGTTACTGTGAATTTATTTTCTGCATATGCGCATTTCGACAACTTATGTCTCTTCAAAGCAGATAAAATCTAAACGTTTGGAAGACCATAAAATCAAATATGTTAAAAGGCTGAAAGAGAAGAAATACCCAATATGATCTAAATGTAAAGCCAAAATCAGCCAAGGACAGAGCTTTGCTTGAGGGAGATACTCATCCTTAGTTTTCAACAAAATTTACAAAAATTTAGATATTGCAAGGTTCGAAATAAAATCGGCTTTCTGGTCACCACCGAAGTACTGACTACTGGGCTGGTGAATA
>MJUU01035511.1:10341-24420 GCA_002080025.1 Modiolus philippinarum | reverse complement strand
CGGTATGAATGTTTCGCTTGTTTTTTCTTTTAAATGTATTACTGAAGTGCACATTTTCCAAGATGGCGGACCATCCTTAGTTACGGCTATTAGATTGCGGATTTTACTGCAAATGCTATCCAATCAGATTTACTGTTACAAAAACATTGCATTAGAATCCTTAATTGCTGGTTACTGATATGAACCTCTCTCAACTCTTGTTTGAATGTAATGTAGTGTCTCAAGAACGTATTATTTTCCTTCATTCAATGAATTTTGGAAACAAAAATGTAGAAATACTAAACAATTCAGTAATAAATAACATAAAGATTAACCGGCAAATGAATACCGAAGCAAAAAAGAAGAAAGGGGTAAATATGAAATAAAAAAAGGAAAAGGGAAATTTATATATCACACAAATTGAGACAACCTTACACATAGAAAACAAAATACATAGATGAATTAGAACGCCACCATCGATTTCCAAACAAAAATTGTTTTCACTGATGGATGAAGAATGCAATCTATCATTGAAATTATGTTACAAGAAACCAAAATCAACTTTTAAATATTTCTTCCTCCCTCCGAGGGAAAAATGTTGTCTGAAAGAATACCGAGGTATTGTTTTACAACAACAGAATGTGCCTAACAAATGATTTACAAAAAAAAAACACCTACGATAGCTCAAAATTACAATCAAAATTTACAAACATTTATAAGTAATAAAATACCGAAATTACTGTAAATTCATTTTCTACAGAAGAACATTTCGACAACATATGTCTCAGCAGTCAAAATCAAAAGGGTCTAAGTACAAAGCCAAACTCAGATAAGGACAGAGCTTTGCATGAGGAAAATACTCCTTAGTTTTTAACAAAATTTTCTAATTTAGATATTATTAGTTTCCAAAGAAAAAATCGGTTTTCGGAGCAGCACAGAACTACTGGACTACTGGGCTGGTGAATACCCTCAGGGACTAGCATTCCACCAACAGATGCATCGATCCAGTGGTAATAACAAAATACCGAAGTTACAGTACATCTATTTTCTCATATGGCCATTTTGACAACTTATGTCTCATTAGTGTAGTTGAAATCAAAACAATGGAAAGTCAGAAATCGAAAGGTGCATAGAGGCTGATAGAGAACAAATAATCAAAATGATATAAATAGAAAGCCAAACTCTGCTAAAGACAAAGCTTTGCATGAAAGAGATACTCCTCAGTTTAAAAAAAAATCTTATTTAGATATCATTGGATTATTTTTAATCTGGTCCAATATTTTTAATCTGTTTGGACCAGCACCGAAATACTGAACTATTTGGCTGGTGAATACTGTCTGGGACTAACAGTCCAGCAGTGGCACCGACCCAGTGGTAAAAAATAATAAAATATCGACGTTACTGTTAATTTGCCTCTGCAGATGGCCATTTCGACAACTTATGTCTCATAAGTGCAGATAAAAACAAAACATTGGAAATCCAGAAATCGAGAGGTTTACAGAGACTGATAGAGAACAAATATTCAAAAGAACCTTAATGGAAAGCCAAACTCAGCTAAGGACAGGGCTTTGCACGTGGGAGATACTCTTTAAGTTTTAACAACATTTTTCTTATTTTCTTAGATATTATTAGTATAAACAATAAAAGGTTATGGAGTAATTGCACATGAGACAAAGTCTCTACAACTTCATGGTAGAAGTAGAAGAAGAATAAGGACTTTTGAAAATTTTATTACAAAAGGAAGGATGGTACCCTTTCCTAATTAATTAAATTATACTGAGAAACAAAATGGATTTTTTTCCACGGCCCTTTGAAGACATCAACGTCGATGACTTTGGCCCATCCCCACCTCTATCTTCTTGTTTTTTAAGCATTTTTACGTTTTGACATGTGTATAAATTTATTGTTAGTTCGACAAGAATTTTAACTTGTTTGTTTTTTGTGCTTACACGAACTGCCTCACAGCACTCTTCATTTCATTTTAGCGGAAGCTGCTGGGCGATACCAATCGCAAATATTTAGGTAAAACTTTTTCATTGTTATTTAAATGAATCAACGATATTTGAAATTTTTGAAAGCACATACTGTTTGTGTTTGTGATCTGATGATAAAAATTTGATATCTGATTGAGTCACAAAACAATTTCCGTTTCAACAACAAATAAAACAACACAAAACTTTGCTTACATGATATACATTTGTTCACATTTGTTTAAATGAAGATAATTTAACAAGATGTGCATCTAAACGTAAAAAGACATAGATAAGTAACTAATCCTGTCTCAAAGGGTACAGATTCCATTAACGACCCTTTGTTCATGAACTACGAAACTTTCTACATATTTAAAAAAAAAATGTTGTGGTATGTCGGGTTAAAAATGTTTCTGATTTGCATTTTTTTCGGTAAAGAGTGTTTGAATTCTGATTTTAAATATTCTAAATTAACATGTTGGAAAGTCTAGGAGTCAATATCTCTGTTTGTAATGAAGAGTCGCAGCCTTTTCTTGGCAATTTGAAATGGAATGTACTTTATGCATTTTCTTCATTCACCTGATGCTATAAACCTATAAAACAATAAAATACTGACAGTGGAAGTTCAATAACCACTACAGACTGATTTGAAAAGTTTATTTCCTTTAAAATAGATTTGAAAAAAGTGCAACACTGATCATCAAATCACGTGTATTCCTTAATTGCTGGTAACTAATATGAACCTCTTTCAACTCTTCTTTGAAGAGCAAATAACGGCATGTAATGTTTCTAGATGAACTGTCTCCCTTCATTCAATGAATTTTTGAAACAAAAATGTAGAAATGGTAAAGAGTTTAGTAATTAATAACTTAAAGATTAATCGGCAAACGATGCAAGAAAGAAGGAAAGGGGTAAATATGACATAAAACAATTTAAAAAAGGAAAAGGGAAATAAATATGTTACATAAATTGAAACAACCTTTCAAAAGACAGAACAAACAAACAAAGATGAATTAGAACGCATCCACCGATAACTGAAGTTAATGTTTCACTGATTAACTATCATTTAATTTATGTTACAAGAAAACAAAATTACTTATTTCTATGTATGATTTTAAATAACTTTTCCTCTGAGGATAAAATGTTGTCTGAAAAATGAAAAGTAATTGAATATTGTATTACAACAACGGATTGTGCCTAACAAATGATTTACAATAAAAAAAACACCTACGATAGCTGAAAATTATAATCAAATTTACAATAAAATAAATAAATTTACAAACATGTACATGTATAAGTAACACAATATAGAAATTACTGTAAATTTATTTTCTGCATATGGGCATTTCGATACATATGTCTCATCAGTGCAGACAAAATCAAAACATTGGCAATCCAGAAATCGAAAGGGGTACAGAGGCTGATAGAGAACAAATAAACAAAAACATCTAAATAGAAAGCCAAACTCAGCTACGGACAAAGCATGCATGAGGGAGATACTCCTTAGTTTAACAAAATTTTCTAATTTAGATATTATTTATTTTTTTATTCGGTTTTCGGGCCAGTACCGAAATACTGAACTACTGGGCTGGTGAATACCCTCGAGGACTAATTTTCTAATTTAGATATTATTAGTTTCCAAAAAAAGTCGTTTCTCGGACCAGCACCACTGGGCTGGTAATTACTCTTGGGGAATAACAGTAATGAATAACAAAATACCGAAGTTACTGTAAATCTATTTTCTGCATATGACCATTCGACAACTTATGTCTCATCAGTGCAGATGAAATCAAAACAATGGAAATTTAGAAATCGTACGGTGTACAGAGGCTGATAGAGAAAAAATAATCAAAAGGATCTGAATAGAATCCAAATTTAGCTAAGGACAAAGCTTTGCATGAGGGAGATACTCCTTAGTTTAACAAAATTTTCTTATTTAGATATCATTAGTTTTTTTAATCAGTTTTAAGACCAGTACCGAAATACTGGACTACTGGGCTGGTGCAAACCTCGGGTCTAACAGTCCACCAGCAGTGGCATCGAATAAAATACCGATGTTACTGTAAATTTATTTCTGCATATGGCCATTTTGACAATTTATGTCTCCTAAGTGCATATGAAATAAAAACATTTTATTATATAGATGGCGGTGATTTATCGAGTTTTCCAAGTTAAATAAATGTTATATTGTCACCGGTGAAAATAAAGGATTTCTAGTCACCGTATGACGTCTTAATGAAGCGACGTCGCCATATCATTTTAATGTCGTCGTTTTTGAGTAGAAAATCTATATAATAAAAAGCATAACTAATCGCCCATCATAAATATCAATAAAAATGTCACTCGTGTCGAACAACGCAGTGGATTTAACTCGTTGCGGAACAAAGTTCCGCAACTCGTTTAATCCTTCTGCGTTGTTCGGCACTCGTGACATTTTTATTGATATTCACGACGGTCAATTAGTTATACTATAATTAAATCGAGAAATCGAAAGGTGTAAAGAGACTGATAGAGAATAAGTAATCAAAAGGATTTAAATGGAAAGCCAAACTCAGCTAAGGACAGAGCTTTGCATGAGGGAGATACTCCTCAAGTTATTAACAATATTTACTAATTTAGATATTATTAGTAAACACAATGAAAGGTTATGGGGTAATTGCCCATGAGACAAAGTCTCTACAGATACATGGCAGAGCTAGTAGAAGGATTGAAACTTTTTTAAAATTTGATTATAAATGGAAGGATTGTACCCTACGATAAAAAATATCCAGGAAGACAACACGGGTGCAATAATGGATGCAACTGTTAGAGAAAAAAATTAAGATTTGTTTTTAAAAAGAAATCCAGGACAGTCTTGGAACAAAAATAAAATGCTTGGACAGTACTTGCACATAAAGAAAATCCAGGATGAAAGATTTTGACCATAGCCCCTCCCTCATAAAAATCGAATGGTTGCTCCCTGACAAAGTTTACATTAATTATTTTTGCACATATACTACTGGAAATATTTCTTTGACATATTGATGGCACTGTATGCCAAGTCGGAGCCCTATAATGGAATGATAAGGTTATACTGAAAAACTTATTTTTGCCGTTTGCCGATGTTATATCAATATCACCGGAAGATGAATATAACCTAATTGACAATAACATTACCATATATTTTTAAAAATAACCTTGAGTCATAGGAAATAAAAGGATACCTGGTAGTGTCACATTCAAAACAATCCTACTTTCGGTATGTTAACCAGACCAGTCAGTACACTCTCCATATCACTGTTACTCATCCTCTCCCCTTCATAGTATAAGAATATTTTTTCTGCTGTCTGTTTTATGGATTCATTAGCTAAAGATAAAGATAACCAACTGTTAGTGCCGTAGTCCTGACATTCATGCTTCTGTATAGCTTTTTATATGGACTTTTATTGTTGCTACACTAAAATAAGCACACACATCTGGCTTTAGCTAGTGCCATATCAAGAAATTCACGAATCGGTGTAGCTTTTCTTTATGGACTTTTATGTTGCTACACTATAAAAGAACATAAAAAAGAAACACAGAGTCATGCATTTCAGGACTTCTAGTGCCAGTCTCACATGCGGCCATGCCCAGCTTACGTTTGTTTTTATGCAATATTAAATATTGTTGTGAATTGTAGTCTAGTAATTTTCAGTCATCGTAGGTATTTCCTGACATCTTTTATTATCTTATTTAAAATAAAAAGTCTTTAATCGTGGTTTGAATGTTTATTTTTAGATTGATGATGAATAGTCATTATAAGAAAATTAGGTTCATTGGTGAAATAAAATAAACCAGTGTTGTGCATCCAAATGAATCCAGCATTTAAATTTGTCCCGTTTCCATTACTATTTTGTGTATTTATTATTTATATGACGTACATAAACATCATTACAACAACATGGATCTGAAGACAAGGTTTGTGCTGCTCTTTCGATTATAGCTTTCGTCTGTATAACCATAGTTTTTGTAAGTCCAGGGTGGGTTGTTATAAATCAGGACATCCGCACTGTACACACGGACGACACCATTAGCAAGGATAACGAACGCTATGCTGAACCTGCATCAATAATTGAACATTATTCCATATCCTTTGGAGCTTGGTATTATAAAGTTTGCAAATGTTCCAAAAAATATCAACACGATGGTGACAGGAAGCATGGGCATCATAAATGTTATCACGCAAGTTACAGCATACACGAGGAGGAGCATCCGATAGACATGGTCTTCACTATTAACGGCACAAATCAGCCACAAGTAATGAAGCAAGTGTTGGAGGTTCAGGCATATATATATAAAACGAATTTCAGTCAGCTATAGATATGATTACCACAGCTGTTGGTAAGTTCTGGTTTATTATAAAGACTATTCTGCTGAATTTCCAGTTAACTGTTTCATAATCTGAATGTTGAATATATATATAAAAAAAATATTTGTTTCTAAGAAGAAATTTGATTCCAAATTTATGAAAGTGCTGAGTATCTCTGATGAAGCTGATTTTTTTACTTGTCCTCTACTAGAATAAGCCACAGATACTTTCAAAAATTTGAATTCCCATCAATTCCGAAGTTTACTAAAAAGTGATTTCTGTTATTTTACTGTCATTTCCATAGACAAAATTTATCAAAAATAGATTCAAGGAGTTTTCCGAGGTCTGGGGTTACTGATAATTCTATTTTCAGAATAAAATACTCAAAATGTTCCTTTAAAATGTTTTATAGATCTATGTTCAAAAGATTGAAATATCAGCCAAAATTTTACAAAAATAATAATTGCTGACATAATATCAATATTCATTAGGCACATAGGATTTTGCAAAGCATAGAAAGAGCCCCCAAAAGATAAACCTGCTAAATACAAGATGATAATAGCATAATAATGATGGTTTTATTTGGAAGGAATAACGTATTTTATTTGCTGCTCTATATACAGTTCATGTTCATAATTTGAACATCTTACCTTTTACTTTTTTATTTATTTTTACCTTGTAATTCTGAAAAATCAATAGTAAGACATAGTTAAGACAACCTTTAGAAAAAAAATTGAAAATTCAAAGCGTTTCTTAAATTCTAACAAGTATCTAACAAGAATAAATCCAAACAAACGCAGAAGGAAAATATAGGGTCTCTTGCTACAAGGCATAAAAGCTCCTTGATTTAAACAGGGGAGAAAAGGGCATTGCAAACATTTAAAAAATCGTCATAACTAATTTTGGTAAAATAAACTAAAAACATGTACTTTTCATAAGACAATAATAATATTATGTTGGTTTGGACCACTAACAAAAATTACATAATATGATAGGTAAAACTGGCTCTGTGAAATGAGGGACATTAAAAATGAATACGTTTGTAGCACAGTCACATTGTTGTGAAGATTTTTCAAACAACGTGATAATATTGCATATTCATGTGCAAATTTAGAACACAGATCTTTAACACTATGAAAAATAATTTCTTTTGAATTTTATTTATGATGTGAGACTTTTCAATCATGTGTTTAAATATTTAATTCTTGGTGCAGGATAAGTTCTGTAATTTCGTGACTTTAGACAAAAGCTTCAATTTATTTCTCACAAACATATACTGTATTGTAAGGCAGCAGTCATTTTGGTGATCTGTAGGTGCAATCGATGTTTAGCCGTAGCTGGAGTTTTTACTTCACATAAAGGGCGCTTATATTTATTTTATCTTAATCTGGTGTGATACTTTTTCTAAAAAATTAACTTTGAGCAAAGTTCATTGTTGAAGGCCTCATGGTGAATTCAAGATGACGAACTACAGTAAAAGCGTTGTTCCGTTGCTTGTTTTGCAATGTATTTGTAGAGACTTTGTCTTATGTGCATTTACTCAATATCCTTTCATTGCTTATTTACCTTGTATATACATTAGTTTATTTTGTTCCTCTTGGTTCAGTATCAAACTTGGCAACCCATCTGCCCGAAAATCGCTTGCTTTGTCGTTGTTATGTAAATGTTCTTTAAGCTTTAAAAACTTAAAGAACATTTACATAACAACGGGTAACACAGAAGGCATGTTCTTCCATAGACACTGCCTTGTGCTTTTTGTGGGATAATTCTTGAATTTATGTGATTATCTGCCTGTTGGTATGCTATATTTAGACACAGCTTTATCCAACTGTCTGATAACCTTTTTTAAATTGTACATTTTGAGCAATTGTCGAATATTTACGTGAACTTTACAGTTTTGCCTACAAGTCAAGTAGTATAATGTCTCATTCTTTTACAATCGTATAAAAGTAAGCAGAAATAACCAAAAACAAGCAAGTTTTGAATATAAACATACTTTTGCAAGATTTTAATAATGACTTGAATTCTTGAATTGCACCTATGCATGATCTTACGGATGATGACATTGCTTACGATTCTCGATATTCACTCCAAGGGGATGATATATATTAACCGAATACTTGAACATTGTTCAAAAAGTTACAACAAATTCTTTAATACGTGTATAATTGTGGACTTTCTGTTGCGCTATGTTTAAACTTAAAATGTGAATGTGTTTATCATTGATTGGAAATCTTTAAGTTGTCATGAAAATTTTGTGAAAAAAACGGAATGTTCCAGCATTTTGGTAAATCAATGTTTTGATTTGCACATGCCAGGATAACATTCCATTCAATTTGAATTTATACTATTTTTAACATAAACTGATTTAAGTTAGCTTTCACATTGAAATTTACAATGATCTGTGGCTTGTGTGCCACATTTATATCCATCTAAATGAAAAAAGAGAAAAATAAGTTGATATGAAGTATGAGACAATAGCATTTGCAACTATCCTGCCAATATTTTATCATTCGGGGGTTCTAAGTAAAATTTTACCTAGCATGCTTGGACCAAATGCTAAAAGTCAGGCACATACATTTATTTCGTCACTAGAAATAATTCTTACCATACATTTGATTTTAACAACATATTGATGAAATTACACTATCGGATTTGACTTAACTACTCGAGTTGACATGAGCGGATGCTCACTCGACCGGTGCACCTGATCTCGCCCTTGGTTTTTTATTGGGTCCTTGTTGTTCATTTTTTGTATATATATGTATGTGGTTTTTTTCTTTTCTGTGCCGGACTCATGTTCCTGCACCAAATGAATTTTATAATTATTCAGAGAGTGCATTAACAAGATTTGGAAAAAACTAATTTGAGCTAACAGATGTATTGAACAGAGTTATTCTTTATTTAATCCTTTAAAATATTACAAGAGAAAAAAAGTCCGAAAGAACATACAGAACAAAGAAAGACAATCGAAAGTTTGCTTTAAATTCAAAATTCAAAAAATTAATTGATTGCAAAAAGCAGGACATATAGACGTAAATAACTGCGACTGCAGAGTGTTTAAAGTGACATTTTGAAAAAATCTATACAAATATGAAAAAGAAAGGAAATGGGGTAAATGTCAAGGAGACAACATCCCATATCCAGGTTAAAACGACCCAAAACAAAGCATCTAGGGGTCACACTTATAGTATAATATTTTCAGGCTTATGTCTGGATTAAGAAACTAATATAAACCCGTCTCTGCACGAAGGAATGTGAATTAAACTACATGTACGTTGTTGAATTACATGCTCCAATGAAAAGATAAATTAGTGCAGTCGAACTAAAAAAAATCAAGATTAAAAACAAAATGAAACTGTGCATGATTTGTGCATCAAAAGATGCTTCCTACTTAACAGCATGTTTTTTAAACGTTCAAATATGTCACTTTTTTACATCTACATATAATAAATTTGAAGGACTTCAGGTAAAAAGATGTCTGTTAAAATATTCAAATTCATATTCTTTACATAACTAAACATTTCTTACATTACAATAGAGATAACAATTAAAATATGATTATGAATAGACTCAAAGGCGATTCACCATTTCAACGATTGAAATAAACTAAAGATACTATTTTGTATAAATAATTCCAGCATTCTTCTACTGGTTGGGAATCATCAGTGTTACCTCGTATGTTATCCAGCTTACAGTCGTCCGTGATCGTGGACTATTGGAGGGATCAATTTCACATGACACAAAGTTTGCTGTTCCATGGTGTCTTGTTTTGGGAGCAGTTGGGACCCTCACTATAGATATAGCTGCGCTGTTCCATCTGATCCTCATATCACGCGACAGAGATGAAACAGGTACCCATACAAAATGGAAACGGCAATGTCCAGTCATTTCAGAACAAAAAGGCAGCCAGGCCATGTATTCATACGTTCAGATGACTGATGAAGCCAGTGTTTTACCTACAAAACAACAGATTGCATAGAAATTTGTGCCATTTTTTACATGTCTATCCAGGGACCGATTAGATAATTTCAGATAATGTTTGTTTATAATATACTGTTCATTTATACATCATATGTTGTGTGCTGGTCATACAAATTACTAGTAAACCATTCTGTTTGTAATTTACACCGATGCTAACTGGTTTAGTCAAATAAAGTTATGTTTTGATAATAAATACAGACTTGTTTTACTCACCACAATACCGACTATCTTAACTTGTTACCCGACTTTCAACATTGAATATGTTGACAGAGATCATAAAGTTGTCCCAAGCCAAGGTATTCAAAACGATGCATAAGGACCGTCTTGAGCATACTTTGGGGTATGAGCAAAGCTCGTTGTTTAGGCCTCATGTTGACTTCAAGATGTTTGGTTTTACATGACATTTATAGAAACTGTGTCTTATGTGCATTTACTCCATATCCTTTCATTTAATATCACAGTGTTTTGGGTATGAATTTATACAGATAAAAACGTTTAACAAGCTGTCCGCCCCGTTGGTCCATTTGAATTCACCAATAGCTATTGTAGATTGATTGGTAAAGAATGGGAAGGTGTGAAGAGTATGACTTATCAAACTGTTCCTTGTCTGTCCCATCTCTGTTCATCAGAATACAGTAGCAGTGGACCAACCGAACCATCAGTTTGTTAAATCTAGCTGTTGGCAAAAAATATTGGCATTACATCACATTTAAAACCCTGTTATAGGATATACTTATTTTCCATGCTTAAAGTATTACACTCAATTTCTACTCTACCTTTTGTGAAGACGTTATGCTGAAAACGTTTCGATTTTTTGCTGAAGAAAACGCATCGAAATCAAACGCCATCGCCTTATATTCAATTGCAAATATTTTGTCGATAATTAAAGTCTTCTCCTTGACAGTTAATACAGTTCAGTGAACTAAGGGTGCATTTAATGATTCAATTCATTCAGCGCCATAATATAAGGAGAATACCAGAAAGAAAACTTTCAGACACCCAAGGAAAAGATTTTTAATGTTCTGATGCAATCTTCTAAATCAAGCCCATTCTAAACCTAACCACAATAGACTTTTTTGGTTTTATGTACAACAATAAACATATATTGGATGCTTCTGCTCTGTAATTTACTAAATTCGTAAAACAAATATATTCAGTTACATAAATGTTAAATTCATAACAATGTTTGAGAAATACATTGTAGGGTAAATAACTGAATTCCATAATCACTTTAACTTTAGCTTCTGTACATAGGTTTATTCAGTGCTATTCAAATCAAAACATTTGCAAAATCGATAATCAAAACTTGATAAAGAACAAAAAATCCATAGGGCTAATACTAAAGCAAAAATCATCTAAGGACACAGCTTCGTCAGAGGAATTAATATACTCCTTAGCATTAAAAATACCTAAATTTAGATACTGCAAATTTTTAACTTAACAAGTTTAAGAAAAAATATCATTAGCTTTTATTTAGTGTTACTAGCCAATCATCAAACAATTTTATGTAATTTAAAAGGAAAGTGAACAGGAAATGCATAGAATACCTAAAAATTATCAAAGTACAGAGTACTGTTATTCGGTTTTCCCTGTTTGAATGGTATACTCTTTTGTCAGCTAAATGATAGGTATCTAAAAGAAAATAAGAAATACTCAAAGAAAATACAGAGAGAGAGAGAGATGGGTACAATTTTGATGACAAACAGTGCANAATTTTCGCGGCAGTTTTATTTTCGCGATTTTTGCGGTTGGAATGGAAGCGCGAAAATAAAACGGCGCGAATATACTTGTTTATTATTGAAGTCTATGGTCAACAATTTGGCAGCGCGAACTAAAATCCTGTCAATTTACCGCGAAATAAAGACGGCAGGAAAATTTCCCGGTTTACAGTAGTATAAATAACAAATTCGGTAGACTACTTACTATAAGAAGACTGAACAAGAACAAGAAAAATGAAAATGAGACAAATGTGGGTAGAGGAGTGCTCACCGCTAGATTGGTAGCTAGTCTGCGGTAAAACACTTTCACATCGCGGAAGAAAAATTGATAAAGCATATTCATGTATTTGAATAGAAATTGGAAGTGCCAGTGAAAGGCTAGTATACGTGTAAATTATTCAGGTCAACAGAGCTCAGATGTTTGAACGGGTTCATGCAGAATATCATGTCGTTATCCCATATTAAGTTAAGACTTTAAGTAACATCCAATATTTTTTAAAAGTTTTTTTTTCAAAGTTTCTGTCATTTTTAACAATATTTCCCCAAACAAAGTGGATGAGAATGTCCATGATTGTATGGGAGTCACGCCATATTTCGATATCATAACAAACTACTGAAGTAAAAATGAACTTTGCTTTTACTAGGCAGTTAATAAAAGAACATATCTCATACCATTTCTTTTATAGAAGTCAGTAGAATCCTATTAGTACAAATAAGGATATCTCAATTTTATTGTTGTTCTTCATCTTGAAATCACCATGAGACATTCATCAAGCTTTGCTCTAATCTCATAGTAAGTTCAAGGATTTAATCCAGTACAAATTCGAATTCTAATTTGTTCATATCTTCTATTGAACTTATTAAGATTTATATGATAAATTTTCAGATCTGTGACCTTCTTTTCAAACTT
The DNA here is from genome assembly GCA_002080025.1 of Modiolus philippinarum. Classification (NCBI taxonomy): domain Eukaryota; kingdom Metazoa; phylum Mollusca; class Bivalvia; order Mytilida; family Modiolidae; genus Modiolus; species Modiolus philippinarum. Next base: position 11,532 of record MJUU01035511.1, on the reverse strand, counting down.
TAGATATGATAGCAAGGTAACGTTCACTGAAGTCGTGCAGAGTAGAAAAAAAAAACGCGTGCGAATCGTAAAAGTTGATATGTCGGTTACAGTACAAATTGAATTCCAGTAGGATCCAGGATCCTAGTCCAAACTGAAATATGATTTCTACCGGAACAAATCAGACTCCTTGTTCGTACTGGATTTGATCCAGTACAAACTGGAATTCTAATTCCTACTAGGATGTATTGAGATATCCAGATTTGCACTTGGATTCCGTATCCTACTAAATTTTAGTATGATTCAGAATCCTAAACCTACTGGATATTCAAAATCCTACTGGATATATTCTTTAGTGGGATTCTGAATATTACTGAGATTTAAAGCTAATTAAGTTTTTAATTAAGGTAGATAGACAGTATTCTGTCATTTGTAACTGTTAAGTCTTACGGATGAAATTATTTTTGAAACACACATAGATCTGTAACCTTGTTAAAAGTTTAGATATGGTCGCAACGGATGACAGTAATGGTAAGAGCACTTTGCCAGTTTATTTGATGTTTTTTGCTCATTGTTGAAGGCCTCATGGTGACTTCAAGATGAAGAACAACAATAAAAGCGTTGTTCCTCTGCTTGTTTTTATAATGTATTTGTAGAGACTTTGTCACATGTGCATTTACTCCATATTCTTTCCTTCATCATAGAAACTATTTTCTTTTAGGGAGATTTTCAAAAAATCTTTCAAGTTTTTTTAAAGCAATTAAATAGTATGACGACTGTCTTACATTCTTCATTCAATAAAAAAATTTTGACATGCCCGAAAAAAAGAAAAAAAATGCATGGGTGTTCCGCGGAACACATGTGTCGCCTACACTATATATATAAAGAATTCCTGTTTTGTTTTACAATGACAAAGTCCAATGATAATCAGAAAAAATCATAATGATAAACTAAATGCATGGTGCACATCTGCAATATATATTGAAGCATTCCTGCAAGTTTGGTTGGAAAGTACCAAGTGGTCTATGATGAATTGCGGATAATGGAGGTATATCCTATGACGCAAATAAGCTAAAATGACAAAGTCCAAAGATAGCTAGAAAATCAGAAAAATAAAAATAAATGAGAAACTAAATGCATGGTGCACATCTGCAATATATTTTGAAGCATTCCTGCAAGTTTGGTTGCAAAGTACCAAGCAGTCTAGGAGGA
>MJUU01035510.1:0-29239 GCA_002080025.1 Modiolus philippinarum | reverse complement strand
TTTCTAATATCGACCAATAAAAATTAAATTCTAAAAATAAAGAACCGGAAGTGAGGCGATACACATTGGAGATGTCCATGCTAGCAGAACCTCAGCGAAAACAGAAGTTGTCTGTGGACCCAAGGGGTTCTTACTGGAGTAAAGGTATAGGAATAAAAAAACATTCCACTTCTCAGAGCTCAATAACTATGTCAAGAATATGTACTCGCACTGTCAAAAAAATAAGTCATCCACGTGGTAGCTTCAGGTTTTGCTATGTAAACACTTTTGCTTGTGCAACTTTGGACTCAGTACATGTCTTGATCTAACACCAGGGTGATAATATGGATAGATTTTAGAGAGTAAGTGTAAGTGTGAAGGTCTCTCTGTGCTATAAGATAAGGTATTATAGATTTTTATAGACAATAGAAATCGGTTTCTTGAGATAATTTGAGGGTAGCCATCGATCATCGGGTCACCTGAACCAGGAGATCACTTGTATCTGGGACTTATAAGATAGGGATTTGAAACTCTTTAACAAACCAGTTTGATCGAATAAAAAGCGGAGTCCTGGCAACGATTTTCGGCTGTAACTCGTGATTTACTCAACATAAAATTAGGTATCGGGTCCGTTCGCCCTAATTACATGTTCACCCTGGGCCTGGGTTCGTTCGCCCCTAGAGTTCGTTCGCCCTCTTTTTTTCATAAAATGTATAAAGCTTAATCCTAGTACTACAACTTATGGTATAAGTTTTATTTAATTATATTTCAGTCAATCTCAAACTTTGAAATATGTTAATTATTTAGTCACAAGTCATTTATTAATCATTAGTCTAAATTACTTTTGAATGTAATTAAATGTTGATCAGGTATAATTATTATAATTATCAGTTTGGCCATTAATTGTCTTTAAATTTGATGGATTTATAATATAAATAATCAGCTTGGATATGTCCAGGAACTGATAGACATAACAGGAAACTTATTTCACAGCCTGACTCCTTTGATCTTGAACTCGTGTGATGTGACAAATTAACAAATATGAAAAAAATTCATAAGGAAGATACCCAAGGAAGGGCTTTTTTTTACTTTCAAATCACACTAGGAAATGGAAAACTTGCAATAAAAAAAACATCTACTGGGTGATTTCAAGAATATGAAGAACAAAAAAGAACAACGTTGTTCCATGGCTTGTTTAGCATGTATGTATAAAGGCTTTGTCTCATGTGAATTTTCCACATTTCTTTTCATTGTTTATTAGTGCCAACATGTTGAAAAAATAATAATTTCTAATACTTTGTACATCACACGTCATAATCACCTCTAGTAAGCAGTGTTCTCGGCGAACGGTTTCGTACGGTTGAATGTTGAGAACAATGCCAACAAATTTCCATTTTAGGTAACATGGAATAATGTTTTTTCCCGATTGGATAATGTATACGTATAGTCTCCGTTTTTTATATTTGATTTCTGCTGTACATCCACCATATTCTTGTTTTTTACTGTTTTCAGCTTTATAACATGTCTATTCTCAACAATTTTGCTAAATCGTAATTATTACGAATATATAGGGCGAATAGATATTAGGGCGAACGGACCCAGGGCGAAAGGGCATCAGGGCAAACAGGTAAAAGGGCGAATGTGAATCAGGGCGAACGGACCCGGATTCATAAAATTATCATGATTATACTGAAAATTTTGCTGAAAATCTTATTTATCGCATATTTACAACGTTAAATTTTCATTCACACAACAATGAAGTCCAAATTAAAAATGGGTAATAAATGCACAGTGGGTTGTTTTCTTGTGTAAAGAGGTCGTAAAATTATCGAGAAACTGTCCAATAAACAAATGACAGTTATCGATGATTAATGAGCGTCAGAACAATGAAAATCAAGAAAATTGGATAACTTTAATTCACTAGTTTACATGTCAATTCCATCCTACTATTATGAAATGCTAAAAAATATGACGATCTACAGGTTAATCTGCCGCGACACCTAAATTGTAAGAAATGTAAATTGTTCAAATCTGTTATATTAGTCCCAGCTAGTATTCAATAGTGGTATTATAGGTAATATAGGAGCATAACTACCCAGGGCTAGCAAAAATCTGCACAAACACCCCCAGGATGAAAGGAAATAGGAGTGAAACAACCCAGGGTTGGAACAGGCTTCAATGTGAAGTGACCCGGTTCTTGTATTCTCTAATCTGGTCATCAGCGCCTAATATTGATAAGTCTTTTTTCATATATATATATAAGTAATTATGGATTTGGTATATTATATGTTATTCAGGTTTCAGACGGGGTATATAGCTTGACATACCCTGGATGTTTAGTTATATTTCCTGAGGCGAAGCTGAAGCAAATATAATAAACATCCAGGGTATGTCATGCTATATACCCCGTCTGTAACCTGAATTACCTTTATATTCTGATGAACAGCCCTGGTGAAATGAAATCTGTGAAAAATATTACTCTTATCAATTTCGCCATGTTGTTTTCATGTTATGACGTTGTCAATTTCCATGACAACTTATATTACCTGGCAGTTTTCCGAATATATGTTGACATTCAGGGAACGTCATCCAATCAAAAGCAGGCTTACATCTGTAAATCGGAATATATTAAAAGGTATGTTTTTAAAACCATCACTGGCTCTGCCCCAACCTATATAAATATATTTGGTTGTCAATCATTGTAATGAATTATATGCTTTATCAGAAGGCCTTTTACCGGTAATTGGAATAAAATATTCATATTCATTTTAGTGATGAAACGTTCAATATTTACGATATATCTATGTAACTTCAGCTTGAATTTTTCAAGATGTATCAATGAAACTCAGAACATAAATTTTTAACATCAATATTCATATATCAGAATTTTAGGATCATAATTATTGTAACTCCAAAGTTATTGCAATTTAAAATTTCGATTTTTACAAAGATCATTTACATGTACATTGTAGGTAAACTCAGATAGCTTCGAATTCACCACACTATATTGGGATGTAAGATTCAGATAAATCCCCAAATTTGATTGATTAATCCAGTACTTGTTGTGATGTTATGTCAGATATTGTTAGTAAGGCCAAATAAGAAAGAATGTGTTTCCAGTTACCTGACCGACCCTAATTTTTCCTTCTGACCCTAGCATTTTTTTACCATACTTCAAAATATTCTTGTGTGACCTTGATCGTTTTAGCCACAAATTCCATTTTTTGGGTAGAAACACCACTCAGAGATGTCTATTTCTGCAACCAATTATCCATCAGAAAATGCACAAAGAATTGTTAAAATCACAGGATTCCCGACTCCTGTCGTCAAATCTGCCATTTTTATACGCCTGTCGAAAGACGGACGTATTATGGTATACCGTCCGTCTGTCTGTCCGTCCATTCGTTAACTTTTTGGTTTTCAGATTTTTTCTGTAACCGCTTGACATATTGATTTCATATTTGGTATATGAGTATATCTAGGTAAGATACAGATCAAGTTCGAATTTGCTTCCGGTCCATTGATTTTGTACAGAGTTATGGCCCTTGGACTTAGTGAAATTTTGAAAAATATAGGTTTCTGGAGTTTTTGTCTGTAACCCCTTGACATATTGATTTCATATTTGGTATATGAGTATACCTAGATGAGATACAGATCAAGTTGGAATTTGGATCCGGTCGATTGATTTTGTACAGAGTTATGGCCCTTAGACTTAGTGAAATTTTGAAAAATATAGGTTTCCTGAGTTTTTCTGTAACCGCTTGACATACTGATTTCATATTTGGTGTGTGAGTATATCTAGGTGAGATACAGATCAAGTTTGAATTTGGTCTTGGTCAGTTGATTTTGTACAGAGTTATGGCCCTTTGACTTAGTGAAATTTTGAACTATATAGGTTTCCGGAGTTTTTTTTCTGTAACCGCTTGACATGTTGATTTCATATTTGGTATATAAGTTTATCTAGGTGAGATAAATATCAAGTATGAATTTGGTTCCAGTCTGTTGATTTTGTAAAGAATTATGGCCTTTGACTTAAAGAAATTTTGAAAATATAGGTTTCCTGGGTTTTAGCTCACCTGGCCAAAGGCCATGTGAGATTTTGCCATCACTCGGCGTCCGTCGTCCGTCCGTTAACTTTTATTCAAAGATCTCCTCTGAAACTGCTGGGCCAATACTAACCAAACTTGGCCTGAATCATCACCAGGGTATGCTCTTTCAAGTTTGTGATTTTTATGTCCGTAGACCAAACAACATGGCTGCTGTTACTAAAAATAGAACATAGGGGTAAATTGCTGTTTTTTGCAAATTACTCGAAAACCATTACAGATATCAAAATTCTAACGAGGTAAAAATGATCAGCATGATGAGATCTACCTACCCTGCAATTTTGGAGAATATCCGTGTACCCGTCTTGGAGTTATTGCCCCTTTTCCGTAAAATTTTCAGTTTTTCGTTACTTCTGGTCTCATATATTGAAATTGATAGAAGATAGAAGTGAAGTTTGTATAACAAAAATGGTCAGCATAGTAAGATCTACATGTCCTGCAATTTTGAAGAAAATCTGACAACCCACATAGGAGTTATTGCCGCTTTTTCTTTGAATTTTCACAATTTTTGAACGTTTTTACTTTTATTTCAAAAACTGTATGAGATAAAGGTTAAATGTGAATTGCAAAAGTGTTGAGGTTTTCCAGAACTAAAATTTCTACATATGTTCAGCAGGTTCCCATCTAATCCAAGATGGCCACCAGCGGGGAAGATCGTTTAACATAGGACCCTATGGGAAATGCATTCAAAGATCTTCTCCTCTGAAACCACTGAGCCAATGGGGACCAAATTTTGTCACAATAGTCCTTGGGGGGTCCCCTTTAAATTTTGTGATTATTGCGTTTGTACCTCATCCAAGATGGCTGCCAGCGTGGAGCACAGTTTAACATAGGGATTCTATGGGAAATGCATTCAAATGTCTTCTCCTCAGAACCCACTGAGCCAATTGGAACCAAACTTGGTTACAATAGTCTTAAGATGTTTTCCTTCAAAGTTTGTGATTTTTATGTACATACCTCATTCAAGATGGCCACCTGCAGGGAACATAGTTTAACATAGGGATGCTATGGGAAATGCATCCAAAGATCTTCTCCTGTGAAACTACCAAGCCAAATTGAACCAAACTTGGTCACAATAGTCCTTGGGTGGTCCCCTTTAAAGTTTGTGATTTTTACCTTCTTACCTTATCCAAGGTGGCCGCCAACATGAAACATAGTTTAACATAGGGACTATATGGGAAATGTATTCAAATGTCTTCTCCTCTGAACCTACTGAGCCACTTGGAACCACACTTGGTTGCAATTGTCTTTGGGTGATCCCTTCCAAAGTTTGTGATTTTTAGTTTGTACCTCATCCAAGAATGAAAATTTAACATCTGCTGAACTGATTTATAGTATGAATGGGTGGGGTATAGGTGACAATGAATAAAACCAGTGACCAGGTAAGCGATACAGGCTCATGTGAGCCTCTAGTTTACTTTGACTGCTTGACATATTTATTTCATATTTGGTATGTGAGTATATCTAGGTGAGATACAGATCAAGTTGGAATTTGGTTCTGGTTGGTTGATTTTGTAGAGAGTTATGGCCCTTGGAATTTGTGAAATTTAATTTGATATTTGTTAATTGTTACATTTTGGTAAGGCACATATTCTGTTTGATTTTTTTTTCAATCAAAATTTTGTTGTGGTCCAACAATGCCATTAAGTTTGCCTTGCCAGTGGACGGGCGTATCATGCGCTCTTGGCTCAGCAGTTTATTACTTGTCGGATTACACTCCCTTTTTAGCTCACCTGACCAAAGGCCGTGTGAGCTTTTGCCATCACTCGGCGTCCGTCGTCCGTCCGTCCGTTAACTTTTATTCAAAAATCTTCTCCTTTGAAACTACTGGGCCAATACTAACCAAACTTGTCCTGAATCATCACCAGGGTATGCTCTTTCAAGTTTGTGATTTTTATGTCCATAGACCAAACAACATGGCCGCTGTTACTAAAAATAGAACATGGGTGTAAATTGCTTTTTTTTGCAAATTACTCGAAAACCATTACAGATATCAAAAATCTGACAGGTGTAAAAATGATCAGCATGATGAGATCTACCATCTGTGCAATTTTGAAGAAAATCTGAAAACCCGTCTGGGAGTTATAGCCCTTTTTCCGTGAAATTTTCAAAATTTTTGCATTTTTAATTTTTATTTCAAAAACTGTAACAGATAGAGGTCAAGTGTAAATTGCAAAAATGTTCAGCATATCAAGATCTACCCACCCTGAAATTTTGAAGAAAATCCATAAACCCTTGTAGGGGTTATTGCCCTTTTCACCGAATTTTTTAAATTTTTGTATTTTTCATCTATTATTTCCATAACTATAGAAGATGAAGGTTAAGTGTAAAATGATGAAATGTTTGCCATGCTGTGGCGACTTCAAAACTGATGTTGAAAATTGTTCCTTGACCGCCATTTTCAAAATGGCCGCCTAAAAAGGCGGGAAAATTCAACATTGTCCGATTTCAATGAAATTTGGTTTCCAACTAGATCTTGATGTTGCGAGTTCAAAACCGGTGTTGAACATTGTTCCTTGACGGCCATTTTCAAAATGGCCGCCAAAAAAGGCGGGAAAATTCAACATTGTCCGATTTCAATGAAATGAGTTTCCATGTAGATATTGATGTTGCGACTTCAAAACCGATGTTGAAAATTATTCCTTGACCGCCATTTGCTAAATGGCCGCCAAAAAAGGCGGGAAAATTCAACATCGTCTGATTTCAAAGAAATTTGATTTCCATATAGATATTGATGTTGCGACTTCAAAGCCAATGTTTAAAATTGTTTGTTGACTGTCATTTACAAAATGACGTCTCGACTTCAAAACTGGTGTCGAAAGTGGTCCTTAGCAAGAACATTTTTTATCAAAAAAGCCCAACAAAGAAATATAATAAAACATGATCAGACTTAAAAAACAGTTCAAGATTTTGGTGGTGTTCGACCTACGAAAGTTTGAGAAACTGATGATCAACTGTATAACTTACATTGTTACCTTGATTGTGGCAACTGAAAGCCAGGTGAGCAATACAGGCTCCTGGGAGCCTCTGGTTCAGTAGTATGACTTAATACAAGAAATACGGCAATGACATACAAGCAATGCAATGGACGAAAAATATGTAGCAAAAAAAACTTTCTGTTGACCTACCATGACCGACCCTATTTTCAAATTCCTTGATACCAGAAACACACAGATAATTTTTTTTTGTCGAATGTTAACTATACCAGTCAGGGGTACAACTAAAATCAGTTATATTTTTAATAACCTTTTTTAAGTTATTTTAGAAATTTCCTTTTTAAAAAAATAGCCAAGTACAGTTATTTTTTGTATTTCATATCAATTTCAAGTGTTTGTACTGTGCTTGGTAATTTTTTCTGACACACCATGTATTTTTTTATGGTAAAGTAATTATTCCTCTCTACCTTGAAGGTTAGAAATCCTTTGCACATAACCTGCAAAGCTTTTGAAGTAGGGCACCCTAGAGACATTAAATATCAATTAAAAAGTCATTACTTCCTCAAGAACAGAAAATTATTACCCTGACCAATTGGTATTGACATTCTCTTCAAAATAGTACATAACATGTGACCTTGTCTCTAAAATTTTAACTTCAGAACTATATTAAAGATTTGTGGTATATTTGAAACATAAAATGTGAAATATAACTTTTCAATTATTTTTTTTATTTTTTCCTAAAGGGCGATAATAATTTTGTCAAGGGAGATAATATGGACACTGAAAATATATTTAAAAAATAACTGATTTTGGTTGTACCCCTGACTGTATACTGGAACAAAATTCTACTCCAGTTTTGTCTCCTATTGTTTCAGTATTGACTATTTTTTGTTATTATTGTATTGTTTGGTTAATTATGTTTTCAGACGAATGTCGGGGCGACATATTGTTATTGTTCTGTTTCTTCTTTTTCTTGTTCTTATTCTTTGTTATTACTATTATTGTTCTTCCACACTTTTTTGTCTGGACTATTTTGAGAGAACGGTTTGATGTAATCAAATGAAACTTGACAGGTAGTTAGATCACCATAAAGCGGAGTGCAGGCTATGAAATTTTTTTTCAAAATTGCCGGCATTTCCAAGATGGCCGCCAAAATACGTCAAAATTTCATGGTTGTCCGATTTCAACGAAAATTGATTTCTAGGTAGATTTTGATGCTGCGAACAAGATGGAAGCATCGAATTGGCTGCCAGGGGCAACATCAGCTATTGCTTGCAATTTCAAATCTAGTTAAATCTCCCAAACGTAGTTTTGGGAGACTTATTGTTTTCACTCAGCTGTTTTTATTCTTCCCTCTTCTTCGCCACTGAACTTGTCCGGAAGTTTTCTCAAAGACTATTGGTCCGATCTTTATGAAACTTCACAGGATGATGATGGATACCCATCCTGCGGGGTACACTTGGGTCTTGAAATTTTCAAAATGGCAGCCGTTGGCATGGAAACGGCAAAAAGGCGGGAAAATTTAAAAGTGCTCCAAATTGAACGAAACTTCACAGGAAGGACGGATACAAACAGTTAAACACATTTTTAGGCCAAAAAATTTCAAAATGGCCACCGTTGCCATGGAAACAGAAAAAAAGGCAGGAAAATTAAAAGTGCTACAAATTGGATGAAATTTCAAAGATGGGTTGTCTAGATTGTGCTGAACTCAAAAAAGCCATCTCCTGTGTCCATGGGAGGTTTGGGAGACTTTTGTGTTTGTATCCAAACACAGGAACCCTAGTTTACATTGTTATTATTAGACTTGGTACAGAATGTCTTAATAAAAATTAATTAATCAAGAGATGTTTTTATCATATAATGTAGTTCTTGGCTGAGGTACGTGTCCCATTGCCCAGGACAAGCAAGAGTCATGTTGAAACAAGAGAAAGTCAGTCAATTCTTGTTCGCTTTGGCAAGTGAAAATTTCAAGTGTTAGGAAGTTTTAGAAAATTACTAGAAGAGTTTGTTTGACCATTGAGATTGAATTGATTGAGTAATGATGTCGGATACATTATTTTTGTTATAATTTGGTTTTTCCCTATAATGACATTTAACACATGTGATATAAAAAAACAACCAATCACAGAGTTTTTGCTGAAAAAAAAATCAGCTAGCATTTCACAAATGTTTCAGTTACATCATTTTCAATGCATGGACTGGCAATTTAAGAAGAAATGGCTACATTTTATCATGACATTTTATCTATGGAAAATCCATTATCAGAAACCATGGAATTAAACTAAACATGAAATACATACAGTAAATGTAATAGTGATGCAATTTAGCACCGAAATTCACTGGTGACACAATTTGTCAACATGGTGGGCATCTTACATATTTTCAGTTTGTCAAAAGTAGAGATCTGGAACAGCAACGATTTACTGCTTGGTAACCTTAATTTACAATTTCCGCAAGGAAAAATTTGGGCAAGGGGTTTTGGTATTTGGACAAGTAAATTCCGTCATGTCCTTGCCTGATGGGACAAGTTGGTAGAAAATTTTATGCCAAGCCTTGGCTGTATTCACTATCGGCTAAGTGCAGATGGACGAGATCATTATCATAGTCAAGTAATATATGCGATTGTTGAAAAGATTTTTATTACTGTAATGAACATTATTGATTTTATTACAGTAATTATTTCTTTATCGGGATCACATCTGTTGATTAGACTATAATAATGATCTCATCACACTTGACTGATATTGTGTATTAACATATTTGAAACTATAAAATAATTTTTTAGTTTAATTAAATCAAGTAAAAAACAACGAATAATTCAATACATTTTTTTGCAGGATTCCAAAGCAATTGTGTGCATACTTTTGTTCTCTATCAGTTTTTACACATATTTCGGTTTATGGACTTCCAAAACTTTTGAATTATCTGCAATGAGTAGACATAAGTTGTCGAAATGTGCATATGCAGAAACTAAATTAACAGCAACCTCGGTATCTTGCTATCTAGCCTGAAGTTTAGATTTTTCACACACAGAATCATAAGAGGAGTCAAAATTTACTTATTTTTTCTTGCTTGCTTAACACAGGGATTTAGCTAGGATTTTGAGACCATTAGTCACTTTTGCGTATAAATTGTGCAGTGCAATGTGTTGTATGAGATACTAATTTTATGATTTATAATTTTTCTGTATTTGGTTGTATTTAAATATGCACATCCTTGTTTCAGATTTATAATGCTCTTTCTGGTTCCTATTACATTTACAGAAGTTTAAATTAAGAGAAGTTCAGCTATGTGTTTGAAATTAATTTATTCATTTATAAGTAGTGGCATCAAGTTTGTTTAATTGCCCACAATCATGTAAACTTTTTGTAACTTATTACACATAAAACTTTCTATAAATCTGTATTATAAAAGAAATTATTTTGCAAAATATCAAACAAATGTTGTTTATAAACACATTTTAAGCTTTAATAGTGATAAAATATGAATATTCTGTTATAATTACCAGAGCAAATATCAGCAGAGGTTCAATTCTAAAAAAATAAATTCATTTTAAAGACATCATTAAAGGGAAATAACCCAACTTTCAAAAAACGTGATCTTTTAACAAAAATTCAAAGGGGAAGTTTGACCTGTTAATTATGAAAATTCTGCTGAAAGAAAGATTTAAATGTTCAAAACATTAATAATTTTAAACAACTGATAGTTAATTGGCATACAGGTGAGCAGGTTACCTCTGATTGACCGGTAATTAATGATAACAGGCCAGGAACACAGGTAAACAAATCACCGACGGTGTTTGTTTACAACTGAACTAATCCTTTAATTAGCATTACAGGTGTAATTAAAGTGTCAGTTTGGACAATTAGATTACAGTGACAAAGATTATGGACATAATACTTTAATATTTGGCAATTTTTGAAATTTCAAGTGATGAATTGCATGCACAGGCGCTCGGGTACACTCTGTAATTTTCCCCTTTGTCAATATAATAACCTATTTTCCCTTTAAGTACCTCAATTCCAACCTTCTATGCGCAGAATCGCCATTTGTTTACGTTTTGTGCACGTGAAAATATGGGTTGTCTCAAAATGTGCACAAAACGTAAACAAATGGCGATTCTGCGCATAGAAGGTTGGAATTGAGGTACTTAAAGGGAAAATAGGTTATTATATTGACAAAGGGGAAAATTACAGAGTGTACCCGAGTGCCTGTGTTGATATTATATATAGCGTGAAAATATGGGTTGTCTCAAAATGTGCACAAAACGTAAACAAATGGCGATTCTGCGCATAGAAGGTTGGAATTGAGGTACTTAAAGGGAAAATAGGTTATTATATTGACAAAGGGGAAAATTNAAAAACAACGAATAATTCAATACATTTTTTTGCAGGATTCCAAAGCAATTGTGTGCATACTTTTGTTCTCTATCAGTTTTTACACATATTTCGGTTTATGGACTTCCAAAACTTTTGAATTATCTACACTGAGTAGACATAAGTTGTCGAAATGTGCATATGCAGAAACTAAATTAACAGCAACCTCGGTATCTTGTTATCTAGCCTGAAGTTTAGATTTTTCAAACACAGAATCATAAGAGGAGTCAAAATTTACTTTTTTTTTCTTGCTTGCTTAACACTACTTTTTTTTAATCTTAAAGATGAGTCAAAATTTGGACAGAAGATGTTGGAAAAATTTGGATGGTCAAAAGGGAAAGGTCTGGGAGCAAAAGAAGATGGGAACGTTGACCATATTAAAGTGTCGGTGAAAAACAATAATCATGGTTTGTATTTGTATCATAATTACACCTTATGTAAGTAAGCTGCATTCTGATTGGTTAATAGCCGTGGTATTTTTTGGCAAATACCACCTCACTGTGGTGTTTGTCCCAGAGTCATCTGTACGCTTTGATGAATATGACATTCGATGTAATTAAACTTTTAAATTTTACCGCCCCGCGACTTGTATTTTTGGCAAATATCCCTCCTTATCATGATATATCTGTTCATTATACAACTACCCGTACATGAAATTGATATTATTAAATTGAAAATAATGCACTATAAACTAAGGATGTACACATAATACTCACATGCACATATTGCACATTCGGAGAACAGTTGCTATTATAAGCAGTAAAGGTGAGAATGTCATGATTTGTATTAATTGAAATCATTTTTCAAATTTTTTTTTTATAATTGAAATGATGAGTAGGAATAATTTCAGCATTGACAATATTTTATTCTGAAAACCGTTGTATAATGGGATTAACTGTGTTTTGAAATTTATTACCCTTTGTTTAAAAAATGCACCAGAGTTAATAGCTTTACAGAAAAAACTAGATGTTGTCGGAAACGACAGCTATCCCCGCACTCCCTGTTTGACACAGAAAACAGTTGTTATACACCCTTGGCAAATTTTTTTCACTTTATTTTAAATCTACCTATTGATAGTCATTATTGTTACTAAAAGAATTCTATGATATATGATTGCTAAGTAGAATTCCAAAAATAAGTTGTCTTTGAGACTTTCAGGAAATTTACCAAGATTGGAATTAATATTTTTGAAATCCAGTTGATGAAAATGTTTTTCCTAAACTAAATAAACAATTTAAGTATGGTTGCTAGGTAGAATTTAAAAAAATAAGTGGTCTTTGAGACTTTCAGAAAATTTACCAAAATTGGAATCAAATATTTTTGAAATCTGATTTATAAAAATGTTCGTCCTAAGCTAAACAAACATTTTAAGTATGGTTGCTAGGTAGAATTCCAAAAAATAAGTGGTCTTTGAGACTTTCAGGAAATTTACCAAAATTGGAATCAAATATTTTTGAAATCCAATTGATGAAAATGTTCGTCCTATACTACACAAACATTTTAAATATGGTTGCTAGGTAGAATTACCAAAAATAAGTGGTCTTTGAGACTTAGGAAATTTCCCAAAATTGGAATCAAATATTTTTGAAATCCAATTGATGAAAATGTTCATCCTAAACTACACAAACATTGTAATTATGGTTGCTAGGTAGAATTCCAAAAAATAAGTGGTCTTTGAGACTTTCAAGAAATTTACCAAAATTGGAATCAAATATTTTTGAAATCCAATTGATGAAAATGTTCGTCCTAAACTACACAAACATTTTAAGTACGGTTGCTAGGTAGAATTCCAAAAAATAAGTGGTCTTTGAGACTTTCAGGAAATTTACCAAAATTGGAACTGCCTTTCAGAATCCTAAATTATCAGAATTTTGTTTTTTTACCAAACACTTGTCAGAATATGAGATAATATGCCAAAATTAAAAAAAAATAAGTGTCTTTGACATTTTCAGGAAATTTACCAAAGTTGGAACCGGAACCAAAATTCCAAAAGCTTATTGCAAATCTATAGACTATATGCAACAATTCTGCATAAAGATTTGATCTCTAAATCCAAAAATGTAGGAGGAGTTTGCGTCACATGCCACATGTGTCTAATCCACATCTTTGGGTCTTTGTTAAAATTGACATCATGGGGCCTCTTGTTTGCACCAAGACCAATATCAAAAATCCGAAAGCTTATTGCGCATCTACAGACTATATGCAACAATTCTATAACAAAATTAAATACCTAAATCCATAAATGTAGGAGGAGCTTGTGTCACATGCCACATGTGTAGAAATTGACATCATGGGGCCTCTTGATTGCACCAAGACCAATATCGAAAATCCGAAAGCTTATTTCGCATCTGCAGACTATATGCAAAAATTCTACAACAAAATGAAATCCCTAAATCCAAAAATGTAGGAGGAGTTTGAGTCACAAGAAAAGTGTGAAGGACTGACGGACAGACGGAGGGTATAACATTAACCCCGAACTTTCTTCGAAAGTGCGGGGATAAATATACCACACTTACTGTCTTTTCTTTTCAAGATTGATTGTAAGTGTTTTTTGTATGTGAATAGGAATGCAAGTGCAAAGTAATGATTTGTATCAGAAGCCATAGAAACTACATTTAAATAAATGTTGGGCTTACAAAGAATGTCTTAATTTTGAAACTTCATATTACACTTAGAATAAAATCTAGACACATTTATGTTGGTCTCCATATGGTAGAAACCTGATCCAGCATTGACCATTTAACCCATTCCTTCAATCATTCAAAGAAAGCATTTTGGACATTGTTAAGGGACCAGATATTTCATTGTATTTTGAATGCTGTAGAATTACATGTATTACAAAACGTATCTTGTATGTCAAATCTTACATTTTGCATGGTGGTGCACCTATCTATGGTCTATAGAAAGCAGGTTACAAGCCCCTGATACTTGTTGCAATGGAGACAGCAAGGGACCTCAAAATGGTAAAAAACTCATATTTTTGGATTTTTTTTTTCTTGAATTTAAAAAAAAAAGTATGAGTAAGCTGGGCTTAACTTCAAGGTATATTTATAGTATAACTGATTGACCGTCGTGAATATCAATAAAAATGTAATGAGTGCCTAACAACGCAGAAGGATTAAACGAGTTGCGGAACTTTGTTCCGCAACTTGTTTAATCCACTGCGTTCATTGACATGAGTGACATTTTTATTGATATTCATGATGGTCGATTAGTTATGCTTTTTATTAGAAAGGTTGCACTGCAACGCTTTCTAATGTCATGACCCTGTCAGTTGAAATGCACTATGTAGAAAAACAGGTGCTTCAATTTGAAAAACCAAAGTGACCAAAATCATCATATATTGAATTTAAACAATGAGTTAGCAAGAAAATAAAGTAATTCATGCAGATTTGGAAGAATTTGGTGATCATTTAAAAGAATTATTCAAGAAAAACGATTCCACACCCTCCTTGACGGAAAATTTATCATCGGTAAACTTCGGGTGATTTCGGAAGAATTGGACGGAATCTTCAACGGATTAAATAAAGTGCATCTTTGCTAATATAATTGATATCATGCAATTAAAATGGATAAAACGTTCTAACAGTGAAAGGATTTTACATAAACACAAGGGCGTTGCAGTTGCTTGAACGGCATGTAAACAAATATTTCTGGTACGGACGCATGCGCAACAGGTTCTGAATGGACAAAACGAAAGTAGCTTTGACGAAAGCTTAGTCCAACGTGTGAGTTTTGTGTCTCACCATCTGTGCATTGTCAGAGGCCTTTTTCTGGTTTGTTTTTTGACAAGCCAAAATTTAAACGGTTGGAAGATTTGTTTTAACTCGTTAACGGAAGTGGTGTAACTTATAGGCTGTAGACACCGTATTTTTTTTAACACTGAAAGAAACAACCTGTTGCTGCTGCTTGTTCATTTACAGACTTTAAGTCCACACTAATATTGTTAATTTTCCTTGAAAATTCTAGTCTTGCAGTCACTTTTAAAATAGGAAATACGATGTTGGAGTTCAGTTTACATATAGAAAGGGAGATAATCATTATGTATGAACTGTTGTGGGATAACCATTACTTTTAGAACAGGTGACATTTGGAGGTCTTTAGAATTTGCATTTAGTTCAAATAGTACTGACTTGTCAGGAATTTTTATATGTTTTGACTGTACTATTTATTTTTTTTTCAATATTTATAACACTGTTTGATAGTAAACAAGTGCATACCTGTCAATCTCCAATGATCGTGCCAAAATCTGGTCATGACCAGCATTGGATGGTAAAAAATCAGGTCACAACGCGTGACGAACTTTTTTCATCCCAATTATTCTATATAAATGCACGACTAGCTTTTTTCAAACTAATTATTTACTTATTTACTTATCCAGCAATTTATTTACACACTTTAAAACTCACTTGAAGTGTGGATAGTTTACTGCACACTTTTATAGCAAAATTAAAAATACTAAATAAAGGACAAGAAGGGCTTGTACCAAGACTGGCAAGTCTACTTAAATTTTTGAAAGCAACCTTTCTATTAGGGCTTTAAGCACTTTGATTATATAGATTTTCTACTCAAAAACCAAGATTGTAGATGCGGATTATTTTTTTCATTTCAATAGGCCAGTTGATTACTTGATGATGTTTTCACCGGTGACAATATGACATTTTTTTAACTAAGAAAACTCGATAAATCACAGCTTTCTATATAATAAATGTTAAGTAATAGTTAACACTATTTCATTATGTACATTTTATATAGGTTCCAAATTTAGTGTGGTGTAGGGGGATCAATCACCCTTTTTTAACCCAAAGGCAGAGGGGTATATTTCCCTCCGAGACCACCCCCATCCCTCTCCCCCCCAACAAACACACATCTTTTTAATACCCAAACAAGTGTGAAAACTCAGATTTTTGCCCAAGTTCCATTCTGTAACAAGAGTCTTATCCAAAAGCCTATGAAGGAGAGATGTAGAAGCCTCTTTATAAAGGAAAGTGTTAGGTGAGCATGATCAACGTGATCAGTAGAAAAAAAAAGTGTGTGTAAAAAGGATTAAAGGATGTTGAGTATCATTTTTGAACTACTGAAATCTCATGTTTGGACAGGGAAAAACAGTCTCTTGAAGAAAGTTTGATCAATATTTCCTAGCTCGGTAATCAGGAAGCTGTATAAAATTGATGATATTTTGGGACCCCTCCCATTTAGACACCTGTTTTAAACTCCTAATCATTATACATCCTATTGTATATTAATGTAAATGTTTTCATTTTCCCAATTTATTGTGAATTTTCAGTGTTATATATGATTAAATATACTAACCCTGTATGATAGTGTACTATTATGATGTTAAATTTA
This sequence comes from Modiolus philippinarum, assembly GCA_002080025.1. NCBI lineage: Eukaryota > Metazoa > Mollusca > Bivalvia > Mytilida > Modiolidae > Modiolus > Modiolus philippinarum. The sequence goes on along the minus strand of MJUU01035510.1, from coordinate 12,493 downwards.
ATTTGCAGGTCTTGGTTGTACAAAGAGTCAGGTGGACAACTGGATAGCTCACCAGGATGACTTCAATGCTCTACTAGCCAACCTTAACCAATCAAATGAGCAGAAGGATTCCGAGAAAGTTATAAGTTTGGAAAACAAGTCAAAAACATCAAGAAGTCGTGTCCAGTTAGTTTCTTTGGTTTATATACATTTTCTACAGTAACAGGCTAAAAGTACTGCAACAAGTAAAATTTACCTGTGCATTTCTTGTTAAAATGCTATATCATAAAAAGTTCTATAGGATTCATTTCTGGACCAGTTTTGTAAAAATTAGAGTGATAAAAAGAGCTCGATATATTTTACCAGTCACTCTGCTACACTCTGGCTAGTATATTAATGAAAATAATGGGCACCTTTATGGAAATTTCCAACAAACTGACAGCAGCCATGAATTATTTCCTAGATATATAATCATAAAATGTGTAAAAATTAGCAAATATTGCTATAGGTTGAAGAAAACAACTTATTCATGTTATTGGTGAATAATCATGAGAAGTATGAGTGGAATGACATGTCTTTCTTCAGACTGATATTTCGTGTGATACAATGAAAATGACTTTGTATGATGGTCTGATTCAAGGTCTTCTAATTGTTTCATAATTTGCACTTACTTCTGAAAGATTGCTCGCTTGGGATATATTACCAGTCAACTGTCCATCCATGCGAAAAAAGGAATTGTTCTGCTGAGTACCAAATATAGAATAATGGTAGTTTTGAAGGTCGAGGCAGACAATATCACCGTATTGCCGCGAGTCTGATAGGACGAGCTGTGATACTAGTGATATTTTTTGTCGAGACCTTCAGAACTGCCATTATTGTTTTTATCGGCAACGTCATAACAGTCATGATGTCATATTTGTGATGTTATTGCCTGATATTTTCTTGTATCAGGTCAGTACAGAGATACTGACAATATCAGTAAGATCAAAGAGAAAATGTACATTTTGACGATAAAACTAATTACCGGTTGTTTTGATGTTATATACAGTATTTTGTTTGCATGAAACAACTACTTTATTTTCAAATAATATTTCAGTTACCAAAAGTTTACCAAAGGAAAAGATTTATCAGCAAAATCTTCAGAGGATTTAGATTGTATATTTGGTAGACGCAAGACTAAAGTTGACGATAATTCGCCATCGGTAAGATTTTATTGCTCAGTTAGTTTCAACATTTCTACATGTTCTAACCTAAAAAGAATGTATAATACAATAAACAGATAGGACTTTTTCCATCAGAAGAATAATTGAATTACATAATAACTAAATACTGTCAAACCTACCTTAGAGACCACTTGTCTTTTGGTGATGGTGACTTTTTATACCCCCTGCAAACAAAGTTTAAATAGTGTGAAAAGTATTCTTTTGTTTCTTTGCCATAGTCACCTCTGGTTCCTTATGTAGTTACTTTCATATTAGTTTAAACTGTATTAAGGTAGTATGGGTAGTATTGTCCCGATAATCGATTATAATAAAAAAATCAATCAATTATACCCCAGATTTTGATGATTGATTACAAAAACATCTTATTGATTAATCTGTTGTCTGATGTGTTAACAAATTTCCTTTGAATTTTTTATTCAAATGGATATTTTGTAAACTAGATCTGCATAAAAGTTTATCTTTACCCATGTAAAATTGTTATAAATACAAATCCTCCCATTCTGAAAATTCTCTTTTTCATTTTGTATGAGACATCAGTACAATTTCTGTCAAGTGGTTGTTTCGATTTTTAATTGATGCTTAGTTGGTTGACTGTAAACGGTGATCAATTATGAAATTCTATCCAATTCCCATCACTAGTATTGGAGTTGAAAACTGTGCATCATTCTTGTACATCTGACAAATAATTGAATTCACCATGGGAAAAGATTGCAAAATGATTCTAGATGTCTGATAATTGTTAAAATTGATAAAATATGCCACTTTTGGGGGATATTGTGTAGAATATTTAACTTTTTCAGATAACACCAATTCTATTAAGGGGAGATAATTTGTAAAGAAATAATAGGAGAAAAATTTTGGCATTTACCAGTGTTAACTCAAAAATAAGTTTAGTGACCCTCATGGAAGGGGGATCACCAACAATTATTAAATTAAATGGCAAAGTGCTCTTAAACCTGCTGTCATTCGTTGCCGGACAAAAAAGACTAATAGAAGACAAACACAACATTTAAAGCTTGATTCTTTGAAAAATCAGAAGAAAAAATATTCACTTTTTGAAAAGTTCCCATTATTAGTTCATATATCTTGTGTGATGTGACAACATTTTGTACGAACTGTTTTTGGTTGATATCAACTGTTTGATTTCAACTGGTTGATATTTTTGGTGGGGGATGAGTATCTACTTATTTGCTTGATATGGCCTTATCTGAAGTACATGGAGGATCTCTCATTTTTGGCTTGTCTTTGGACCTTGATTTTCTTTAAATTAATGCATCCTGGCGTTATTTTGAATTGTACTGTCATTTTTTTTTTTATCAAATCAAATATATATTTAGATTATTCATAGTATAATTTTCTAGCTAATTCCTAACAATAGTTGTGTATGGCATGTGTGATATATTTAATTCTAATATGACAACTTTGGAACTTGGAAGCCATAAAGACTACTAGTATGAAAATATCCAATAACATAATAAGCGATGTCACAACTGTCTTTACGCTGAAATATACAATGTCATAATATGTTTTGTAAACAAAAATGTGAGTAAATCATATTGACATCTAATATTATAATTACATAATCCATGTTTGCCGTTGGATTACTTGGGACCATGAATTATTTGCAATTTACATTAGACCTTGCAAACAGGCAATCAGTTATAGCTTATATGAGTGTTATGTGATTTTACACAGCTCTAATACAAGAATTCTTCAATGCCAAAAATATTGAGATTTACATGTTAACTAATTGTATTTTAGGACAGTTTAGATGAAGAAGAAAACAAAACTGAAGATGAGGTAGTTCCAGGTGGATTTGTAACTGTTAGGAGTGAGGATAATATTCAGGATTACTTTGCTAAGAAAATGGCTAATTTGAAAAATAACAAAAATTCCAGTCAACCAAAATTACATTCGATATTAAAATGTCAAGCGACAGAAAATGAAAGTGATAATTTCAATGATTCGTTGAATAAATCTTCGTCAAAAAGAGTAAGTTTTATGCTAGGGAATGATGACAGCGATGAAAATAAATCCTGTGAAAATGATGAGAATGAATGTTTACATTCTGCAAAGTTAAAAAAGAAAAAAAGTAAAAAGCGTAAACATGAAAGAACTGAAGATTATGAAAATGAAGCAACGGAGATAGAGAAAGAGGAGGTAACTCTAGATGAAAAACCTTCGAAAAAGAAAAAGAAAGCAAAGGTTGATTCTGTAGAAAATAATGATAATTCTAATAAAGAAACATTAGAAAGTAAATATGATGCTATCATAGGAGAGAAAAATTGTTCTAAAAAGGAAAAAAAGAAAAAGAAACGAAAGATGAGTTGTGAGAATGAAGAAAGTGCTGAAGATAATTCGGCTGTCGATGTTAAAGAAGATGATAATTTAAGTGTAGGTGGAAAAAGAAAGAAAGACGAAAAGTTAGGAAATGAATATCAGGATAACAGTGAGTTAAAAAAACGTAAAAAGAAAAAGAAAGAAAAAATTGAAGGAGAGGAGAAAACTGATGAATCAGAGTGCATAGGGGTCAAGGACAAAAGCTCAAATCATGAAGACAAGAAAAAGAAAAAAAGAAAAACGGAAGATGAGAATACATTAGAAGACAGTGATAAAAATGCTGAATGCATTGACGAAAATAATGTAATGACGGACAAAATAAAGAGTAAAATTAATGGGAGATATAGCGGTAAAACAACGAAGGAAGGATTGGAATTAATCAAAACAATTAATGACTTTAGTGAAAATAATCGTCTGAATAAGGAACCTGTAAAAAAGAAAAAGAAAAAACCTCAAGAAACATTAGATACTGGTAAAGACAAAAATGTGAAAAAAGAAACAGTTGATCATGTTAAAGACACAAGTGTGAAAAAGTCTGAGAAACAAAAACCAGTAGAAGCTCCAAAAGTACCAAAATTATTAGAAGATATTGAACAATCTTTTAAGGGTTCGAATATTTCAGAAATTGAGGGATATGCTAATGCTTTTACATTTGATTTTAATATTAATAGAAGGTTAAAGAAGAAAGAGAAGTTGGAGAGAAAAAAGCAAGCAAAATCGGAAAGAGAAAAGCAACAGAAGTTGGAGAGAAAAAAGCAGCAGAAGGAGAAGAAAAAATAAATTATTTATTAAATGAATGTTGTTATGAATTGATATTATATTTTGTTTTCTCTAATACTTGTTCATATTTCACACTTCTGAAGCCATGTTGGAAAAAACAATAACATGGAAAAAAATTTGTTCTCAGTTGCTACTTGGTAAATTATGTAAGTGTCACATATCAATTTTCTAAAAAAAGTGCAATCGAATAGACTTATGGGAAATAAAAAAAAAATATTTGTGGTTTAATTTCTTGACCTTTCCCACCATGTACAACTGTTACCGCTAGGGAGTATTTCCACTGCATGAGGGAGTCAGGGATTTGATATTTCCACAGAATAGCGGATTTCCACAGATCAGGTTGTTTCTGAATCCGTTTTCATATATTATATTCTACTTTTGATTTCTTGTTATTTCCATTTTTTTCTGCGGGACTTCCTGTAACCAAATCACGTCCCTAGGAGTATATTCCTGAGGTGTTTGAGAAAATGAATTCATCTGCTGGATTTCTAATAACACAACTATCAAGCATAATAGCTGAGAGGTTCCATGGCATATATGATTTGTAAGAAAAGATGTTCTTTAAAACTTGTGAAGCTTATTGAGCTGCTGATGTGAAAAAATTGCCTGGAAATTCTACTCCTTCCTGCAAAGGAATCTACTCCCTCATGCCATAGAGCTACTCCCTGGTGGTAACGGTTGTACACAGTGTTTCCCAGTTAAGACCAGCAACCCTAAACATTTTTTTTCTTTTTCAAAAAAAAAATAAAAATAAAAATAAATAAATACAAAAATTCAGAAAATGACCAAACCCTGTTTTATGTCTTCTGCTCTAGTGAACTCATTTTTTTTCTGTGTATTTCTATATAAAGTAAATTGAGGCAGAAATATTGCCAATGATCATTGGGACAGACGTCTGTTGTTGGCTAATATAAACTAAAAATGGTAATTTCTTATCCAAATTTATTAAACCAAAACAAATTTGTTGAATACACTTGAAAATTTATGGATTCTGAAAATTTCATGTTACTGGAACCACCTATACCCGTCTGATGCTTGGTTAAGCTTTTGTGGTAAATAACAGTCTTCCACCAAACTTTAAATTCAAAGATTTCTTGTGGTACCACTCAACCAATTAGAACTAATCTTTGTCAAAATTGTCCTTACAAGGCCCCCTCTTAAAATTGTTTTCTGGCATCCCATCCAAAAAGGCAATCAGCAGGGAACAAAGTTAAACATTGGAGCTTATTGAAACACATTATCTTTAACTACAAGGCCAATAAGAATGAAACTTAATTGCAATTGACTTAGATGGTCCTTAGATGGTCCCTTCAAAACAATGAATTCTGTAATAAACATTGAAAGAATATGGAGTAAATGCACATGAGACAAAGTTTCTACAAATACTTTGTATTTCCAAGCAAAGGAACAACGCTTTTATTGTTGTTCTTCATCTTGAAGTCACCATGAAGCATTCAACAATGAGCTTTTACTCGTACCTCATCGTTAAGTTCAGGACGGCCACTAGCACAGGTTTGAGGGGAAGTCTTTGCTAAATGTTGTACAACGCAGCATCCATGTATCTTTACTGGTCATGGATGCGGGATCTTCAACAAAATAAATTAAACTGACAAAGTGCTCTTACAATCACTGTCAACTTGACACTATAATATAGTGAGATATGGGCGCTATAAACAGGTGGTCAGAAAAATCGTTTGAAATAACAAAAATAGAAAATGACAAAATTTTGAAAGTATGATATCATATCCATATGAGAAATTCTCTCACGAACAAGTACACCACAACTGAAACATAAAGAGAGCATACATCTCTTGCACGGAGAATGTTTTTAAAGACTCCACACTGCAGGAGACAAATTCAAGACCTAAGCATGGCATCAAACATGGCTGCCAGCAGTAAAAATTTGTTTAACATTGGACCTTATGTAAAACATATTGAAAGATCTTCTTCTCAGAAACTTCTTGCTCAGTTAGAACAAAACTAAGTCATCTTCTGGTAGTCCAACCTGACCAATTTTCATCAACAGGGAACATAGTTTATCATTGGAAAGTATGAAACGTATCCAAAGATCTTCTCTGAAACTCGTAGTGAATTAAAAAACCAAACTTGGCCACAATGGTCCTTGAATGTTCTTTTCCCAAAAAGGGTAAATAGTAGGTGGTTACCTTATCCAAGATGGCTGCCCTTAGCTTACACAGTTTAAATATGACCCAATGAAAGACATTTTCAAAGAACTTCTTGTAAGTAACGACTTGTCCTATTCAAACCAAAACTTAGTAACAATTTTTCTTAGATGGTCCCTCTCAAAATTAATTAAGCAGATCCACACCTCATCCAAGATAGCAGCCAGCCGGAAGCATAGTTTAACAGTAAACCTATTGACTGCACATTCAAAAATCTTCTCAGAAACTACTAAAGCAATAAGAACCAACTTAGTCATAATAATCTTTATATTGTCCCTTACAAAAAAGTTATCTTGAAGGACTGTACAGCATCCAAGATGGCTGCCACTTGGAACATAGCTTAACATTAGATTAAATGGAAAGCACAATGATTCAATGATCTTCTCAGAAAATACTAAAGTCCAAATAAACCAAACCTGGATGATTGCTTTCAAAAAAGGTATCCTGCAGGTTCCTACCAAAATAAGATTACCACAAGCATTGAACAAAGTTAAACATTGGACTCTATGAAAATCAAATTCAAGGATTTTTTTATCAGAAATTTCTAGTCCAGTTAGAACCAAACTCAGTCACAATAATCCTTTGGTGGTCCCTTCTAAAAACAGCTATCTTCCAGATCTGTATCTTGCCAACAGTTCTTGGATGGTCCTCATAATTTTGTTTGGTAGGTCTGCATCAAATCCAAGGTGGCAACCAGCTGGGAATATAGATAAATATTGGACCCTGTTGGAATTGCTTTTCATAGTATTATCCCAATGTCAGCCATGGTCCAGGTAAACAGTACAGGCTCTTTAGAGCCTCTTTTTAAATTTTTCGATATGTGAATTGTTTTAGTATGATTAATGGGTTGACTGCTGAAATCCTTACTACCGTAGTTTTTAGCTCACATGGCCATAGCCAGTGTTAGCTTTTGCCATCACTTTGTATCCGGCGTCCTTCCTTCCATTGTAAACTTTTCTTTTAAACAACTTCTTTGTTAGAAACGCTGCATTGATTTGAATAAAACTTGGCAGGAATAATACTTATGAGGCGCTTACAAAGTGTTGTTAACTTTGGTGCAGGTTTTTCATCTAACATTGCCACCACTAGTGAACTTAGTTTAAAATTTTATCCTTTGTGAAACGTATCCTCTAGAGTACAGCTGAATTGATTTAAATGAAACATGGTGTGGCATGAAAGATTGTTATAAGGTATTGACCAAATGTTGTTACTTTGGTACCGATTTGTCATCCAACATGGCTGCCAGGAGTAAACTTAGTTTAACATGAGACTCAATGGAAAATGCATAAATAGATCTTTTGGAAAATTGCTGAATGGATTTACCACAACAAAGCATGGCATGAATGATTCTTTTGAGGTGCTGACCAACTGTTGTTACTTAATTGTGTGCCAATCTGACAACAAACATGACAGCCAGCGGTGAACTTAGTTCAACATCAGACCCTTTAGGAAATGCATACAAAGAACTTCTAGAGAACAGTTAAAATGGTTTAAAGCAAACATGGCATGATAATACTTATGAGGTGCAGACCAACTGTTGTTACTTGTGTGCCAATCTGACATCAAACATGATAGACATTGGTGAACTTAGTTCAACATTAGACACTTTAGGCAATGCATAAAAAGATCTTCTTCTAAAGAACAGTTGAAATGATTTAAAGCAAACATGGCACGAATAATATGGGTAAGAATGCTGACCAAGCATTTTACTTTCGTGCCAATCCATCATCCAATATGGCTGCCAGCGATGAACATAGTTTTAACATTGAAACTTGTAGGAAATGAATACAAAGATCTTCTTGTTGGAACCCCAGAAACCACCCCTGGATCCCCCAATGGAGTATATGTATCAGTCATTGTCCAGATTAAAGCTTGGAAATTAGCTCGGAGATTTTGGACTCTGTCATTTTATAGCTCGAAAAATAGTTCGGAAATAAGGACTGAGGTCGGAAATTTGAACTTAAGTCATTTTATAGCTCAAAAATTTGGTCTAAGAACGGAAAATAGCTTGGAAAATTTAGAATTTGTAATACATCAGGTAAGAATTCTTAGCCTCATTTTATTTGGCCAATCAAAAAAAGCATCATCTTTTTATATGAGCCAATCAATTTTTTTGTTTACAAATTTAAATGAACTTGGATTGATCAGCAACAAAGAAAATGGAGGATGCATTTTTTTTATTATGGATTTGTTTAGGACTTTTTTTTAACCACAAAGGGTATGTTCAATTTAATAAAGAGTGAAAATTCTTCTTTATTTTTATTTGAATATTTTGCATTGTAGTTGTTAAACCTAAAAAGATACATATACTTGTTTGATCAGATTGTGGAGGTCAGCCATGTACTGGTTTCCTTGCAAAATCTTAATACATGTAAATGAAATAAAAATATATTTGCTATTAAATAATATTTTGGAGAATTATTTATTCATTTCTCATCACTCATTCAAATTTTTGTAAAGATTAAAGAATAAATGTGTAAAATTCTCAACAAACCCAATCACTCATGGAAAAATATAGAGATATCTAATTCCAACTGTCCATACAGTTTTTGCAGGAATAGCATGTTAATCAATAAGATAATTTATATAATCTTCAAATAACTTTGTATTATAATTAAAAACACTGCCACTAGGAAATTATATAATTTTAAAACATTGTTTACTTCTGTGTACACATGTATTTATACATGGACATGTATACCCTAAGGCCTTAAAAAGAGGTCGGAAAATAATTCCAAGTTAATCTGAGGTCGGAAAAAAATTCAGAGCTCATTCATAAGGTCGAAAAAAAATCTCAAAGCTTCTTTCTAGGCCAGAAAAAAATTCCGAGCTAAATTTTGATTTCTGACCTATTCTCGAGCTCAGTTCGGAGTATTCGGACAATTCCGACCTATTTTCCAAACTCAGTTGGGAGTATACCGACAATTCAGACCTGAACTCCGAATTCTGGCCTATTTTCTGACCTAAGTTCCGAATTCGGACCTATTTTCCGAGCAAAATTCGGAAATAAGCTCGAAAATTTGACAATTTTGTCTGTTTTTACATAATTTTTTTTTTTTTGAGTTCTGAAAAGTTCGCATACTCTGAGCTCAATTTTCCGACCTAATAATTCGGAATAACCTGCTGTGGGTAATGCTGAAGTGGTTTCAGAGGAAATGATAAAAATTAGGGTTATTATTATTATTAAATTTTAAACTAGGTTTTGTGCTGGTAGTGTATGTGAAAGAAATGAGCAATCTTAAAAGGATCTGCATCATTATTCGGTTGTTTTATATTTTTCATTTTGTCTGTCTCTCTGTCTCAACATTTTTTCCCCCTTTAAACATTTCTTGACTTGTATAAGTGGGAATGAATTGAAATTTGGTCTGAAGCTTGAAAATGAGTTAAATTGTGTAAAAATTTTCAACTAGTGTCCGCTTCCTGTTTGCTTTTTCTTTGAATTTTAACTATGAATCAAATTTTAGTCAAAGATTTATTGGCTAGTATGAGTTGGATTGATTGGAAATTTGGTCTGAAGCTTGGAAATGATGAGTTGTATTGTGTAAATGATTTTAAGGTTTGCCAGGTGTTCACTTCCTGTTTGCCGATACTATGATTTTTAATTATAAACAAGAGCTGTTGCTAAATGGCAGCCAGAAAAACACCTTACACCTCCAAAAGATCATTGCAGAAGGAATCAATAAAAAGTCCAAGTCAAATTATCTCATCTTCACTGTGTTGGACAGTGATTTACTTCCTTCATGCACATCTCCATATCATGTCCTTCATGTGTGTAAAGTTTCATTCTAATCCCTCAAATGGTTAAAGAGGAGTTGCACTTACAAGGCACTAGAAATCTGTGAAGGTGGAATCAATGAAAAGTCAAAGTCTAATTATTTCCCCTTTCTTGTTTCAGACAATTCTTTTATTCCTTCATGCATATCTCTGTATAAATTTCTTCTTTTGTGTAAATTTTCATCAAAATCCGCACCACGATGTAATCTGTGCAGATGGTGTCAATGACAACTAAAAATTAAATTATCTTTGCTGTCTGGTTTTGAACAATAATTATATTCCTTCATGCACAACTCCATTATGTGACCTTGCTACTTGTAAAGTTTCATTAAAATCCTTCAAGTTGTTTAAGAGGAGTTGGGCTTACAAGATGTGTAGACAGACAGACAGGATGATTCCTATATATCCCTAAACTTTTTTTGCAGGGGGTATAACAAATTTTTTGTCAAAGATTCTTGCCTTTTTAATAGAGAAAATTATTTCAAATTTAGTCTAAAGCTTGGAAATGATCATTTGATTTGTGATTTTCAGGTTTGCAATATCATTACTTCCCTTTTGCCTATAGTTTGATTTTTAAGTATATTGTATAAACCAAATTTTCATTAAAAAGATTTCTCGACTTATATTGGAGAAAATGATTTGAAATTTAGTGTCAAGCATGTTAATGCGTTAACAATTTTCAGGTTTGAAACATTACTCCTTCCTGTCCTATACTTTTATTATACCCCCCGCTACATAGTAGTGGGGGTATACTGGTTTACCTCCGTTCGTTCGTTCGTTCGTCCATTCGTCCATCCGTAACCACACTTTTCTCAGCAACTACTTTACAGAATGAAATCATATTTTGACAAAAGCTTTCTCATGATGGTCCGATGTGTATATACAGATTTCAAGGTTACCGCATAAGTACTTCCTGTTTGCCGAGACTTTTTTTCTGAGACTGTAAGTGGGATTCAATTGTTGTTATGCTCAGAGCTTCCTTATGGTCCAATCTATCGTGTATTCGGATTTAAAGGTTACGCCATAAGCACTTCCTGTTTGCCGAGACATCATTGTTTTTCATTGTTGTACAATATATGGAATTTTTTCATCACAATTTTTATGAAACTGTAAGTGGGTTTCAATTGTTGTTTTGCACAGAGCTTCCTTATGGTCCAATCTATCGTGTATACGGATTTCAAGGTTAGGCCATAAGCACGTCCTGTTTGCCGAGATGTCATTGTTTTTCATTGTTGCACAATATATGGAAGTTTTCGTCACAATTTTTTCTCAAACTGTATGTGGTATTCAATTATTGTTTTGCACAGAGCTTCCTTACGGTCCAATCTATCGTGTATTCTGATTTCAAGGTTAAGTCATAAGTACTTCCTGTTTGCCGAGACATCATTGTTTTTCATTATTTAATTGTATTTATACTTGTATTGTGTCCACACTTGTACTGTTCCACACCTGTATTGTGTCCCTGTACAATTAAATTTGCACTTGCCACATTGATTCAGGGTTCAATGAGCGGGGGTATATCAGGCTGCCATTGGACGCCATCTCTTGTTTTTAATTAAATAGCTAATTTTAGTCAAAGATTTCTTGGCTTGTACTGGAGAGAATGATTTGAAATTAGGTGTGAAGCTTGAAAATGATGAATTGTATGTGTAAGTGATTGTCAAGTTTGACACTCAACTACTTCCTGTTTGCTGATACTTTGATTTTTAACTATGATCCAAATTTTTGTAAAAGATTTCTTGACTTGTATCACAGGGAATAATTTGATATTTAGTCTAAAGCTAAGAAATGATATAGATTGGTAAATTTCAAGAAATCACTATGTCCAGCAAATAATTGTATGAACACAATTGTATGTCAAACAGAAGTTGAATTCATACTTATCTCAATTATACTTTTGCTCCAAGTTTCAGGATTGAAATTGCATGACCCTCCCAACAATGCCAGTTTTGATATGCTCTAGTTTCTTTAAAGTTTGTCCAACTTGCTTCAGAGTTACTGAGGAGTTGATTAAATATAAGCTATTAACAGGAAAACAGACGGAGGGGTGATGACTGCCAAATGAGAAGAATAGCTACACTATAGGTTGGGTTGGCTAACTAGAGGCTCAGAGACTGAGCTTGTATCGCTCACCTGGCAAAATGCTTTTACGACAAACATGACTATAAAAGATGTTTTCTTACCAATGGGGTCAAAGGTTTAGCTATGTTCTCC